>PVLA01002074.1:110725-296063 GCA_004027455.1 Hydrochoerus hydrochaeris
TATTTCATGATCAATTAGATATTTCTGACCAAGTTACTGTTTTGCTATTTGTGCTAAATTTAATCAACTTTGACAGTGCCTAAAGCCTAGCTGCAAACCTTTGATGAGCACAGTCATCTGTACCTTAAGGCACCCTGGGCTAATTCCAGGCCCCTCCCAGACTCTTCCTGTATTATGATAATGACTCTAACTGTGCTCACTCAGTAAGGGCCCCCTAGTTGATGCTACAGACTATAGGCCAGCCCAAGGAACCCGAAGTCGGTGGGCCCTGGGCCCTCAAGACAGAGTGGCAATCACACTCCCCCTCAGGCCGCATGGACCCATGCTGGACGATGGGAATGGGGGAGAAATGCCAGCACTCCAATATTGGCCCTTTTCCTCCACCGACTTATATAATTGGAAAAATAATAACCCTCCTTTTTCTGAGGACCCTTCTAGGTTAACCGGGTTGGTGGAGTCTCTCATGTTCTCTCACCAGCCTACCTGGGATGACTGTCAACAGTTGCTGGGGACCTTGTTCACCACCGAAGAAAAGGATAGAATCCTCATAGAGGCCAGAAAACTCATGCCGGGACAGGATGGGAGACCTACCCAGCTCCCAAATATCATTGATGACTTCTTCCCGTTGTGCCACCCTGATTGGGACCCCAATACTCCGGAAGGTAGGGAGCATCTGTCCATCTATCGCCAGACTCTAGTGGCGGGTCTCCAAGTGGCTGCTAGGCAGCCTACAAATTTGGCTAAGGTAAGGGAGATCCTTCAAGGGCCTACCGAATCACCCTCGGTATTCTTAGAGAGACTAATGGAAGCTTACGGTAGGTACACTCCCTTTGACCCTCAAGATGAGGGACAACGGGCATCTGTTGCCATGGCCTTTACAGGTCAGTCGGCTTCAGACATTAGGCGTAAGCTCCAATGACTAGACGGGTTACAAGACTTGACTTTAAGAGATTTGGTAAAAAAGCTGATAAAGTATATTCCAAGAGAGAGAGGAGAAAGAACTAACCAAAGATAGAAAGAGGAATAAGGAATTGACAAAAATCTTGGCCACAGTAGTAAAAAGAGTTCAGGGAAACATAGATGAGGATAAGCCATGCCGCCCTCCTCTTGACCCCAACCAATGTGCATACTGCAAGGAGTTGGGATACCTCATCAAAGATTGCCTCAAGCTTAAAAGAAAAAACAAAAGAAAAAGACAAAAGGAACAGGCCTTAGAGGCTCAACAACGCCAACCTAATGTGCTGGCCTTGGAAGGAGAAGACTAGAGGGGACGAGGCTCGGATCCCCTCCCCGAGCTCAGGGTAACTTTTAAAGTGGAGGGGACCCCAATCGACTTTAAAGTAGATACGGGAGCTGTCTTTTCCACTCTCCAAGCCCCATTGGGACCTCTCTCATCCAAGAGGTCCTTAATTCAAGGGGCTAACGGGAGCAAATACAGAGCATAGATCACTAAGAGGACTATGGACCTAGGTAAAGGTAAAGTCCTACATTCCTTCTTAGTAATACCGGAGTGCCCAGCTCCCCTTATGGGGAGAGATCTTCTAACTAAACTAAGAGCTAGAATAACCTTTGAGCCTCAAGGGCCCAAGTGATATTGAAGAAAAACAAGGAATAGCTCGAGGGATGTTACCTCAGGCCTTTGGCCCATGGAAGCGACCTGTGGCCTATTTGTCAAAGAGATTAGACCCTGTGGCAAATGGATGGCCCCACTGTCTAAAGGCTATTGCAGCAGCAGCTATCCTAACCAAAGACACAGATAAACTGACTCTGGGACAAAAATTGACCATAGTAGCCCCACACACATTAGAAAGTGTCATCCGCCAGCCCCCAGATAGATGGCTCTCCAATGCCAGAATCACTCACTACCAAAGCCTCCTGCTCAATAAGGACCGAATAACATTCGGTCCTCCAACTGCCCTCAACCTGGCCACTCTACTGCCTGATGAGACATCTGAGCCAATCTTACATACCTGTCAAGAGATTCTGGCAGAGGAAACTGGAATTCGCCGAGACCTGACAGACTGGCCACTCCCAGATGCTGAGGTAACCTGGTTCACCGACGGCAGCAGTCTCCTACTAGAAGGTAAGAGACACGCAGGGGCCGCAATTACAGATGGGACTCGAGTTATATGGTCGTCAAGACTGAGAGAAGGCTCATCCACGCAGAGGGCAGAATTAATTGCCCTTTCAAAGGCTTTAGAGTTGGCAAAAGAAAAAAGGGCAACCATTTATACTGATAGCTGCTACGCTTTTGCTACGGCGCACGTACGTGGGGCTATTTACCAACAGAGAGGACTCCTAACTTTGGCTGGAAAGGAGATCAAAAACAAACAAGAAACTCTTAGACTCTTGGCAGCTATTATGCTACCACAAAAACTGGCCATAGGGCACTGCAATAGCCACCAAAAAGGTACAGGCCCTATAATACAGGGCAACAACCATACAGATAGAACTTCGAAGCAGGCGGCCTTAAGTGCCCCCACCACTTTGCTCCTGGAGGTCAATACTCTATCAGAGACCTGTTCAAATGAGCCTTTTCAAACTCCCAAGATGGGAAAAACAGAACTTCTAGCCTATTTCCAACAGGCCCATAAGTTAACCCAACTGGGGACAAAAAAAGTTGTGCTTATTGGCCAGAAATCAATCAACGGATAGTCAACTGTCAGCCGCCCAAATTAAGGAACTAGCAGAACAAGTTACCAAAAGTTGCCAAGCTTGCCAGGTTGTCAACGCTTTCCCCCCCAAATCCCCAAAAGAAAAGAGATTATGAGGAACCCGGCCGGGACAATTCTGGGAAGTGGATTTTACTGAGATAAAGCCAACTAGATATGGGCTTAAATATTTGTTAGTCTTTATAGACACTTTCTCAGGATGGACCAAGGCATTCCCTACCAAAAGGGAAACTGCACCGACGGTAGTTAAAAAGTTAATGGAAGAGATCTTTCCTCGTTTCGACCTGCCAAAGGTAATTGGGTCTGATAACAGACCAGCATTTGTGGCTCAGGTAAGTCAGGGATTGGCCAAGATATTGGGGATTGATTGGAAACTTCATTGCGCTTATAGACCCCAAAGTTCAGGACAGGTAGAGAAAATAAATAGAACAATCAAAGAGACCTTGACAAAATTAGCCAAAGAGACTGGCTCTAAAGACTGGACCATGCTCCTACCTTATGCTTTGTCCAGAGCTAGAAACACTCCTTCCCAGCCACCTAATCTAACTCCCTTTGAGATCCTATATGGAACCCCTCCCCCCATTCGAGACCTCAGCCCCTACTTAAGGACACCCATTTACCCCATACCTTTTTAACTGATAGACTCCAGGCTCTAGACCAAATTCAAAAGGTCCTGTGGCACCAACCCTCTTCAGCCTACCAGCCAAGCGACAGACCCGCTCATCACCAATACAACGTGGGAGACTTCGTCTATGTCCGTCGCCATCAGATACAGACCCTAAAACCACACTGGAAACTCCTGACTACCCCTACAGCAGTTAAAGTTGATGACATCGCATCCTGGATCCACACATCTCACCTCAAGCCACCGCCGGAGCCTCAATAGAAATTTAAAAAAGACTAAAAATCCCCTCAAGTTACGGGTTCGTAGGGTTACTATTCCTCCTCCTCCTTCCCCTAGGACTTTTCCTTAAGGAGGGGGGATTATGTGCAGCCTTAAAAGAACAATGCTGCTTCTATACAGATCATTCTAAAGTTGTTAAAGAGTCCATGGCCAAACTCAGAAAAAGATTAGACCAAAGACAAAAAGAACGAGAAGCCCAACAAGGCTTATTTGAGTCTTGGTTCAACCAGTCTCCATGGCTCACCACCTTACTGTCGGCCCTAACGGGACCCTTGATTGTGCTACTCTTAATAATAACTATAGGACCCTATATATTAAATAGAATAACAAACCTACTATAAAGTCAGATTGGCAATGTAAAACTAATGCTCCTCAGACAACAATATATGATTCTAGATGATCCCAACAATAAACACCCCGATCTCTAAGATTAGAGATTCACAACACAAAAAGGGGGGGATGTAAGAGGAATTTAAAACAGCCCCCTCTCATGACTAAGAAATTTACAGAATGTACCTTTCCTGAGCATCTGCTGCCCATATTAGGAAGCGCCCTCCGCCACCCAACTCTAGACCTCCCTATGGTTGTCTCCTCCAATGACTGTAAAAAGCCATTTAAACTAACTAGTGCCTTCTGCTTCTGTAACCGCGCTTGCCAAAGTCCTTCCTCCCTTTGTTCTATAGCTTAAAAGCCCTGCTCCAGCTCAACTCGGGGCTCTCTGTTCCTGCGTGTTCAGTGAGCCCCACGCATGCTTGGATAATAAAGACCCCTTGCCTATTGCATGAGAAGGCATCTGTTGGTGTCTTCCTACACGCGGTGGGCATCTCTACCCTCACAGCAATACTGTCCAATAAATGTCCATATCATAAATCATGTATATCTACATATACACACACACATATATAAATTTAAAATAATAAAAAGTTTTTTAATTATTGCAATGAAAATACATACACAATTGTGAACAAAATCATTAATACAGCCCCATTATTGTCTCTGCTGCTCTTTTTTAGTTTAGTTTTGTTTAGTTTTTGGTTTGTTTCTGGCACCTTTTTGTTTATAATGATTTATCTAGCACAATGTTAATCCTGCTCCTACAAAGCTCAGAAGTCTATACATAAAAATCCATTTTACTACAGCTAGTAAGGTCTGAAATACTTTGTTCCATCTCCACCCTTCATCTCTTTCTCATACTCACTGTATTCTATGGACTTTGTCCTCTTTTGTGCCATTACAAACGCCAGGTCCTCAGATCGTCAAAGCCTTGGGGTGCATTCTGCTTTGGATGCTTCTGTCCCACACTTGAATGTCGCCCACATGCCCACCATTTTCTCTCTCATCACAGAACTGCACCCTCCTCACACTTCTGACCTTAATCTAACCATAACTCTCTTTTTGAAACTACATAAGCTGGGTTGTCTGACTGAATCCAAAGTGTTAGTTGGTGTGCCTTCTTGATGTTCTCTGTGATCCAATTTTATGATGGTTTTCTTGGAAAAACAATGGAGGTGGGGTGATTGTGAAGAACAGAATTATGATGTGGAGGGGTAAGGAAACAGTGTCAACACCTGCTGGATCAGATGTTCAGAGGGAAAGGAAGCCCTGCTGACTGTGGCATCTGGAGTGAGGTCGCTGGAATACTCCAGACTCCAGAGACAAGATCACTTGGAAATGAAAGAAGTTGCATGATTTTTTCCCCAGAAACTTTAAGGTAGTAGATTTCAAAGAGAAAGGCAAACAGATAAACGTGAGCACATTTGTTCTTGAGCACAGTGAAACACTCTTGGAGAGTCCAATAAATCACTCGGGACACAGTGGAGGCAGGGTGGGGCCCAGCAGCTGGAATGTGCAATGGAAAGGAACCACGTTTATCCATAGACTGTCAGATCTGAAGACACCCAGGTGAAGTAAATGACCCCAGGGATGGTAACAGTCAGCAGTTATTAGCAGTTACGGATCCATCTCTAGACCCAAACAGACAGCAGCATCCAGGAATTATCACAAGCTACATATCAATCTCTGCATCTTGTCACGCACCACGTAGTGCTTCTCCCTTCTCTCCTCACTGCTTAACGGATATGGGCAAGCTGTCAAATAGACAAATACAGAGCCGAAGATAAATGTTGCTCCTCGATTTAAAGTGAAACATTAGTCAGACTTGTATCATCAGGACGTTCAGTGGGTTTTTTAGCTTTATTTTAGCACAGCCATAAGTCTGGCTGTAATTGTGTTTTAACCCAATGACTCATTACATTTAAGCATTTCATCTGAATCTCCACTGTGAATAACTGCAACTGTATGACACTGTGAGCACGATGTGTGCCTTGGTGTCTTTGTTTCTGCCTGTGATGCTGGTGGACTATAATGAATCATCTTTATCTTTTCTATCCTCCAAAGAATCTAACAGGATGTATTTGAAAATTACATGGCTATGGTAGAGTTTGGGATCAGTGACTAAATTTTTACTATAATTTTTACTATTTTAAACAGAGAGATACTAGAAACTGCCATTTCAATCACAATGATTATAATTTAAAACAAGTAAGTAAATGTTTACTTTTCAACCTGGAAACAAGTTTAACCAATCGACAATTTATATTTAATTCACATTTAACATCTTCATTAATGAACAGAAAATGTTTTTAAGCATGAAAAATATGTGTGATACTCTGTGGGTGTTCATGAACAGGCTCAAGATTTTCATTTCTTCAGGTATTTTTATTTACACTCAGAATCAAAATATCAAAGCTTTAAGGTTTCATCAAGTGCTGATTTAACATACAAATTTAACATCTAAATTTTTTATTAATTAACTCATAAACGAGAAGATAATGAGATGGAAAGGAAAAGGCATCATCTGTGGACAGCTTCATTCCCAGATTCCATGACACCATTAAACTATGGATGGCACTGAGCCTGCAGACGGCCCCTGCACTGACTGATGGATCCATATTGCACAGCCGCAGGGGGCTGAGAATAATAAGGTTCTCTCATCCATTTAGGCTCCAACTGGAACTCAGCCTACTGCAGTTTGTGCTTGTGATAAATTTTAAAGTAAAAAGGCACACTATTTAAAGGCCCGAACTAAAAATGAGGCAGAAGAACTAAAAATATACCTATTTTGAAAATCAAAAGGTACAGATTTGCAAAAGTGAAATTAATTCAAAGATTTTGAATGTTTATTTCCCGTATCATTATCATAAAATGCAAATATAAAATACTAGGAGGTATTTGCTAATAATACACTTTTTCATCAATTTTACCAAGGCAAATACACTCCCTGGGGCTGTATCTGTGGATTTCATATCCATGGTGTATCAGTATGCTTTCCATTGCTGGGACAAAAGAGCTGACAAAAATAACTTAAAGGAAGAAATATTTGTTTTGGCTCACAATCTCAGTGATTTCAGTCACACCTGGTTGGCTCCCAGTCAGAAATACAATGGAAGTGAAGGCAGAGAAAAACTGTTCACAGGAGGGAAGGGAAGAGGGAAAGAAAAAGAGAGATGGAGAGAGAGAGGGACAGAGAGAGAGAGACCCAGAGAGATGGAGAGCAGAGAGAGGGGAAGCAGGTAGCAGCAGGATGTACCCTTCCAGGTTATGCCCCTGATGTCATATTTCCTCCAAGCCAGCCTGCTTTCTAACAGTGCAGTCTGCTTTGAACTCATCACTGGATTAATCATGGACCAGGTTAGTGCTCCCATGATCTACTGCACTCAGAAAGTCTTGTTTTGGGACTGGGGATTTAGCTCAGTGGCATAAGTGCCTGCCTGCTAGCACGAGGTGGTGAGTTTGATCCCCAATACCAAAAAAAAAATCTTGCTTTCAAACACATGAGCCTATAGAGGGACATTTTTATCTAGCTCACAGCACATGGATTTAGTCAACAGCAGGAAAAAGACTTTGAAAAGTATTAGCTCTGTACTGAACAGGTACATACTTTCCCCTTTTGTCATTACCCCATAAATAATACAGTCTAACAGCTATCTACATAGCATTTGGTTGTATTAAGTATTATGCATCTAGAGAGGATTTAAAGTACATAGGAGGTTGTGGGTTACATGAAAACATTATATCATTTCACATAACTTGGATACCTCCAGAGCTCAGTGTGTGAGGGCATCCTGAAAATACTCCCCCATAGATACGAAAGGACAACTGTATATGAATCTGTTTGCACACAAAATAAATAAATTAAATAAATCTCCACAAAGTATACTTTGTATGACCACTAGACTTTTTTTATTATTATCATGGGAAAAGTGTAAATAGTCATTTGTATTAATGATACTGAGAAATATATTATTTAATAAATAAATTGAAGGAATTATCAAATAAATTGTTTGAACTTAAAGTATTAAATATATCAGGTAAATAATGAAATTAAAGTTTTCCAATATTGCTAGTTTTGAATCTTAAATACAAATGACACCAAAGTTACAATTTATTCCTAAAAATAAGTTTTAAAGAATTTAAGCATAAATATTCCCATAATGTTTTGTAAGTCTTTACATAAAATATAATCCTTCAGAATTACTGACAAAAAGAAGTAGTCAATAAGCAAAAGATTTTGTTCCAGTTCAGGTAAAGCTGAAAGACAGTATTTATTATACATTTCTTAGATGTTTTTGGTTTTCCTTTTTGGTGGTACTGAGGATTGAGCCCAGGGCCTTCTCACTGAACTACATCCCCTGCCCTTTTTCTCTATTATATTTTACTTTGAGACAATGTTTCTGTAAGTTACTAAATTGCCCAAACTTGTAATCCTCCTGCCTCAGCCTTTCAGAGTGCTGGAATTACAGGCATGCAACAATCTACCTGTTTTCTAAAGAGTAAATTACACATAGTTTTCTCAGGAGCATGAAAAACTGACAAAAATTTGGATATAAATGTGATGAAATTTAATATTTTCAAGGAAAAATTAATTACTGGTAAATTAATATCAAAATCTCAATACAAAAATGACA
The DNA here is from genome assembly GCA_004027455.1 of Hydrochoerus hydrochaeris. Lineage (NCBI taxonomy): Eukaryota > Metazoa > Chordata > Mammalia > Rodentia > Hydrochaeridae > Hydrochoerus > Hydrochoerus hydrochaeris. The sequence goes on from PVLA01002074.1 coordinate 119,269, forward strand.
TTTTAAAAAGCCCTAGATGACATAAAAATGAACAGTGAGTGTATTTATACATGATGAATTTTTTTCATTTTAAATAAAATTTTCCAGGATATTGACTACCCTCCTACCTTTTAACCAGTGTGATCCAGATATTCAGCTAAGAGGTAAGCAGAAAATTAACTAGAATAATTTGAAAGAACAATTAAGCAAATCAGTATCTGATAATCAATAGTAATGTGAGATAGATGTTTTGGGTACATTTGGACTTAATAACTGTCTAATGTTCTAATAATCAATTTAATGTTTTATTCAATTAATTGCTGCTGACATCCTTATTAACAACTCAAGAGTAGTGAATTATACCCAAATAAAAAGTGCTTGTATATATATTTGTTCTTATTGCTAGTCATTTATTCTTCAAATATCTTTTAGGTACCATGTACAAAAACAACCAGACATATAAAATCTGCATATACCATTGAGAAAGCCAGATAGTTATTTAATAAAGATGCATAGTAGCAGAAAAAGATTTTTATCTCAGACTAAAACAATCTGAATTGAACAAATATGTCATTTCTTCCATAGAACTCTCCATCTCTAGACCTTAAAAACACCATACACATTTACAGTGGTGGTTTGGTTTATTGCTTCTTTTCACAAATATATGTACTCACAGTAACAACTCTACACGTAGGTGTTTCAGATACGTTGAAATGGTTTATAAAAAATTTATGACTATGTGGAATATATTCAGAAGGCAATTTATCAGGAAAGAACAAAGTCATTTTTAAATAAAAAACCTCTGTGAGGTTAGAATTCACTGTTGTGAGTCACCTCCAAGGTGTGTTGGACTTACAACTGATGGCTTTCACTTGAAATACCTTTTACAAGAACACTAGTATCAATGCAATGAATACTGACCTGCACTGTGTTGGAACTGACCATGGTAACAATAGTCAAAATGTTTATGGGAAGAACAGCAGGTTTTGAATTTAGCCTTAAGAGGCTGCTATGATAGTTATTCTAAATATTTGAGTTCAAAACAAATCAGTGAGTTCTATTATCAAATGTTCTCAAACAAAAGATAAAAGTAACTATCAGATACTTTATATACAAAATAATAAGGCTTGTATCAGAAAACTGTTAATTTCCTAATACAGTCACTATTTTTAGTTTAAAACTGTAAATACTGTCAATGTGACTAGCAGATGATGAGCAGGTGGTCTGTGTGATATTAACAGTCAGAAATCAAAGTCGTTTTCTCACTTCATAAGCTTTTGGGGGAGAAAGTGTAGGTATGTATAAAAGGAAGCAAGGGGAAATTAACTTGTACACCATTACATGATGCAAAAACAGATATTTACTAAGTCACCTATGAAGACATGTTTCAACAATAGCTAAGCATTATTATAAATCTTTAGGGACTTGGATTCTCTCAAGTGTGACAGAACACTCATCCCAACTCCAGCACTCCAATGACACATTTGGCAAATGACTCTGTTGATTTGGGTTCCTCTCAGTGACAGGTTTGTTTTCAATCTGATTAACAGTTTCCAAGGATCATAAAATGACCTTCTATTAAAATCTCTTTTAAATTTTGTCTAGCTGAGCTGTACAGTGGACTTTGGGAATGACCCTAATAATATTTAAAGCTAATTTTGAAAGAGATCCTTGAGAGGCCATAGAAAATACCCACTATTTAATGCTATTCTGTGCACCACTAGTAACATTATATGAAACAACAGGTACCTATCCCACAAAAAGATTATTAATTTGCCACTGGAATCCAAAATGAGACCAGTAACATTGGCCCAACACATGAAAATATTTGTGGTGGAAAATAAAGAGAAACACTAGTGTAGAATCTAAGAGTCTAGGGTTTAACCTCATTCATTTTCCTTATTTAATCTGTTTGATGTTGACAGTATGCATAATAAATCACATGAAAGATCCCTGCTACATAATTTTAAAGAGACATTATTCATTTCCTGGATTGTGCTTCTGTAATCAGAAATAAGTAGGCAAACACTTCATTGAACCATTAGCATTCCTTCTATACTTCTCTCTGTCTACACTTCCACACTGATTGGGTTCTCTAAATTCCAGAGTTCAGAATGGCCTCTGGAAATAAATAACACTGAATTAAATGGGTATCTATTTTCATCTAATCATCAGTCTTTACATAGGATTATTACATTCATAGAGAAAAATTATATTTTTTACATTGGCATTCTTCTTGAGAGCAAAAAGAAAATTTATATCCACATGCAAGCAGCAATCTAAATTATTTATTTGTATGTTCCCAGACTGATGACTGAACTCATTGTTTTAAAAAAGTGCTTGGATTAAAAAACACTTTCATTTATGATACAGTTCCTCTTTTCTATCACTAGATGTTTCTGTACATGTATATTATAATTATTTACATAATATACTTCCATACACTTCCGTTTAATTCACCCTTTTAACCCTATTTGCTAATGTTTGGTATAATTTTATTAACTGTCATTAACAAAACATGGAAATGCCATCTACCATCATTAGGCAGGAAATCTTTAAGAGCTATCTTAACTCTCTTATGTCAGGAAAGATAGTGGGTGGCCAAGCCCACACTTTGTACACTTCACTGTGATCTGTGCTGGCTGCAGGTTTGGAAGGGCTGTTTAGTGAAGAGATGGAAAAATAATAGGTCGGCTGGTTGCCTAGTGGGTTCTTCTTCCTCATGGCACTTTGTCTAGAACTTTGGCTTTTCCTCAAAAAGCTACAATAATAGAGGAACAGTATGAATCTGGATGGGCACAGCACTAACCCAGGGACTAGCTGATATGAGCCCTGTGAATGGAGACATTTTATCTGAATACTACTGTCAGAGTAGCAAAGAATGACAGCAGAAAGTAGGCTGGATATGTGCATAAATAGGTCTTGGAGCAAAAGGCTGCCTATTAGGGGCACTCTTAAAATACATCTGTTATTAAGGAACTCAGTCAGAAACAACTGTAATTACAGTTAACTAGATTTACATAACACTCATCATAAAAAATTACCCCAAAATGATGACAGCAAATAAAAAGTAATTTTTGTTTCTCTACTCCAAGGTATATAAAACTTGAAATATTGTCCAGCTAAAAGGCAGGTGCATGTCCTAGTACCTATTTTAACATCCACTTTCTGCTACAATAAAGTGATAAATCCCTTCTCATTCTGTGTACATTCACATCTAATTCTTTGCTTTTTATTTGGACAAATATACTTGATACCCAAGGTACTTCAGGAAATCCAAAAGCTCCAAAAATCCCTCATGAGAACAGAAGTAAGCCTCGTGAAAACTGGAGCACACAACTATCCTGTGACAATGACTCTGCCACAGCGCTGCTCAAGTTCATGCAGCAGCTGTGTCAGGGAGAAGCTGTTCTATGAGCTTCCCTGGAACTGGCACCTCATATCCTGGTCTGAAATACCTATTCTTACAAAGGTGGTGACTTTACGCTTTGCCAAAAAGAAGGCCTCCAATGTAATTCTTAGATGAATGAATCTTTGTCTTTCCCCAGCCACTTCTCTTTTCTCAGTATCTTCAAAAATGTTTAAAGATAGTTTTACATAATAACCTATTCTACCTGAGTACAAATGTCTCATACATTGCGTGGATTCAGGAAATATCTGAATATTCAAAGAACAAGTAATAGTTGAAACAAAACTTATATAGTTGCATTGACAATGAGTTTAGAGGTAATCTATGTTAGTTGAACCATGATTATTATTATTATTATTATTTGGTGTTTTTTTTTGAGATAGGGTCTCACTGTGTAGTTTAGGCTGGTCTTGAACTCATTGTGTAACCCAGGCTTGCCTCAAACTTGCAGTGATCCTCCTACCTCAGCCTCCTGAGTGCTGGGATTACAGGTATGCGCCACCTCACCTGGCTAGTTGAATTATTTAGGAGCAACACATTGATAAAAGTTTTATTGTTCATTAAGAAAGGTGATGTTGGTGCGGATTCCAGGAAGAGAAAAGCCAGTGTGGGACTGGGAGGAACTGACCAAGAAGCCAGTCAGCCAGCCTTTCTAGTAAGCCATGCAAGCAGCACAGATTCCAGGAAGAGAAAAGTCAGACAACACCTCCTGTGAGCCTACCAGCAAGCAGGCTGAGAATCAAACCCACTCCCCCCACCCTATCCCCCTAAGCAATCCGCTCAGAGGACAAGCTGAATTGATAGCAACTAAGGTACAAAAAGTAAGTAAATGCTTGTACTGTTTGGTTGATTTTACAGTCCTTGGGCTGGGATCTGAGCATTTATTGGGAATATACAATATAGTAAATATGGGAGATTTCCTTCTGTCTTGCCTTTGAAATTTTTTGCTTTGTTCTGATTGTTTTGCTTCATTCAATATTCTGTTTTGATTGGTTTTATTCTCCTTTGTTTTTGGTTTGATTTTGATATACCTATGGAATGGACAACAATTGTTAAGATAACAAGATATATTAGCTATTGTTGTTTTCCTAGTATCCTGCTTTGAAGTTCTGTACCAATTTTGCTGTCTCGTTTTGATTGGCTTTGTTCTGTTTTGTTGAATTATATCATCTTTAAAAATTTTTTTAAAAGGTGGTGTTGGATAGTTGACAGGTGAGCTATGTTATCTATAATTTCTTAATATGCAGACATGAGTTCTCCAAACATGTAACTTTTTAAACAAAAATTTCACAACTTTTAAAGATACCACATTTTGTATTCATTTTATGGTTTAGATCTAAAAATCTAAAAGCCTTCTGTGTAGAGGAAAGGGCTTTTTTTTAAAGAGAAGAAAAAAACCAACAAAAACAAAACAACCAAAAATAATAGCAATATAGAATTTCAAGGCAAGAAGAATTTAACAATGGCTGTTATATTGCATATTATGTTCAAGAGTTGCTCAGATTACCAGATATAGACATGCAAAATTGATCAAACAATATGAGCACTAACTGTTCCTTTATTTGAATAGAATGAATAGTATAATTAGGTATCTTGTGCATAAACATATCTATATATTTTCCTTTTCCTCTCCTTCTTTTCTCCTTTCCCCCATCCCAGTTGTTCATTCCCTTTGAGCACTTTCTTTTTCCTTTCACAATGTCTATTGTGCCTTTTGGACCTTATTTCTTCTTTCAGTTTCTTACACTAGGGAAACAATATGGTATTTACACACTTGAATTGAGGGCTTCTGAAGGAGACTGGATCACTGGGCGTGGGGCTCATTGGCGAATTCATCTACTGGTGAGCCCGGTGGCCAGGGTGCGCTGTCGGGGATGGTCTGGTTGGAAAAAGACAGGCCACTTGGGCAGGACCTGGAAGGGTCTATCTCCCTGCCCTGCTCTTCCCTTCTCTCTGCTGCTACTCAGTCACCAGGACTTGAGCTGCTTTCTTCCCAGGCGGACCCTTCCTCCTGGCCATTTCTGTCTTGGAGCCAAAATAAACCATTCCCACAGACTGGGAGCCAAAATAAACCACTCTTTCCTTAGGTCGTGGGTGTTGGGTATTGCATCCTAGTGAGGAGAAGAGTGATTAAGATGATCTTTTAAGGAACTGCAGATCAATACTTGCTTTCCAGAAGCAAGTTGTATTATATGTACAACATAGCAAAATTTATTGCAATATAAATCATGTGTACTGCTTGTGTAAGAAATCTATGACCATGAAATTATGAAAACCAGCAGACCCAAACAAATGAATACATCTTTCAATAAAGTATATGGATACCTAGACAGTAACATCAAATGGAAAATTATTTTGAAAACCAAAGCTATGGTTAGTAATATAATTGCTGTCTAACTACAAGCTAATTTGTTGTAATAGCAGTGCTGGAAACACGTTACTATTTTAACCTTAGCTGAAGAATATTGTACAAACCTTCCTATGCAGAGCTATCTTCAAAAGCAGCACTCCACTAATGGGAAAAAGGAAATAGAAAGACAGGAAATTTTTCTAATCCCCACAGAATTATTCCATTGGTACTTCATTTCTGCATAAATTAATAGAAAATCTGAACATTCCCTAATGTTCAGTTTTACTAACAATCAAACTATACGAATCATTTCATGGCTATGTGGCATCCAGAGATATTATATACTTAATTGGTATCATTAAGTAAAATTCTGAAATTATGATTATGATGAGTTTCAATGCATTAGCTAAAGGCTTATTTAGATGCTGATAAATCATGCACTATTTGGAACATTCAAGCTGCAAAAAACATTCATGTTGGAAACCTAAACTATAATTTTAACAACTAAAAGATGATGTGAAATGGGATGCTACTCATGGCTTCCCCCTGTTTTCTGAAGTTCTCACAGATTCTGCAGATCAGAATTATGTGGAAACTACCCAGGTGTAATGGTGCGTGTCTGTAATTCCAGCACTTGGCAGGCTGAGGCAGTAGGAGTGTCACCATGAGTTCCAGGCCAGCCTGGGATACACAGCGAGTTCAAGGCCACCCTGAACTGCACTGTGAAACTCTTTCTCAAAAAACAAAACAAAACAACGAAGAATTATATGAAAAGTCAATGCTACTAATTCCTTGCTTTTTAAGCCCTAACTTCTCATTTCCAGTATGGCAAAGAGGCTAGAAACAGAGTAGCCTTTTTGAGCTTTCCCTTGCTTGGGTTCCCACAAAACCAGTGATTCAGTCATTCTTCCTGCCATTGCAGGTTTATATTTTGCAGTCATTTTTATTCTAACAACAGCTTCAATCATCCTATGACTAATTCTTTCCAGGTGATTTGCTAAACTCCATTTTAAAGCTATAATCTATATCACAATATGTTAAATATAAAAATAAAGTTAATTGTCTTCCCTTTATAAAATAACCACCATTGAAATGCAATTGTTATTGGGTTGAGTACTAAGCTGAACACTTTATTTAAATCTTATGAAGTAACAGAATTTTTTTTCTTACCAACTTAAATAAAGCACAAAAGAATTAGGCATCTTGTCCAATGTCTCGGGTAGAAAATGACCCGGCGGTAAAGATTTAGATTATTATAAAGCCTGTTTTGTTATTACCATAAACCTTTCATTGCACAGACTTTACATTCAGGCTCTTCAGTTTCACATTTATCTATCATGCAGTTGTGACACTAGGTTTTCATTTATTTTGAAAGTCAAGTGCTAGAAAACTAATCAGACTACAGGGTATATGAATGTGTTATGAAGAGGTTCAGACTTTGTTTTGCATGGCTTGTGAAATCATCAAAGGGCAATGGCAAGGGATTTGCAGCTACCTCCCCAAGAAATAAAATTCTGACTTCCTAATAACCCATCAGAGATGCATCACAAAAGCAAGGGAGAAAGTTATAAAGCCTGTGCTGGCCTGGCCATGACTGAAAGGAGCCACAGGTGTTTGACTGTACAGGTGTATATCTTAGTCATTGATGCATTTATTTCAAGCAATGCTTTTTTTAACCACAAAAAATCTGGAGAAAGTTGGATTTGATTATTTCTTTATATTTCTAAGTAAAAAAAAAAAATCTTGCATCAGAGCAGCCTGCTACAAATGTACACCAAATTCAAAGGAAGAATTATCAAGTTGATGCTTCTGTAACTTAAGGAGATGCTCAGCTTACTTAAGCCTCCACAAATATAAATACTATATAATTAAAATCACATGACTTTGAGATAATTCTCAAGTTGCAAAAATAAAGTGCTATAATTTTATTTCCACCACTTCTGCTGAAAGGTTATTTTTAAAATGTGTGTTTCTTATAGCTATAAAATCCTGTGATGAGTTGTACACTATAATAGAAAGGTTAGCCAATGAACACCGGGGAGTCCCATCAGCCCACTGGGTCAAGGCAACAGCAAGACATCAAGAAAGAAGCAAAATGAAATAAATGCACACAAAACAATATGGATACAAAACAATATACTTAGAACACCAAAAACATGTATATGTAAGCATATGTGTGTGCCTAAATATAGACCCAGGAAATTATAACCCAAAGTCTTAACTGTCATTTCATTAGAATAACATATGTAGTTTGGAAGAAAATAAAGTGTCCTGGAAAAACATGGTTTCAAAGAAAAGGAGACATGAAATTTTTATTATTTTTTTCCTGTGTTTAGGATTTTAGGAGTGAGAAGAATAGAAGACAGCCTAAAAATAGACATCTGGATTGCAAGATGGCCCAGTGGCAACACGATAAAAGAGCCTCTCTGAGAAAAAAAAAACTCAGATGCTGGAATCTGACAACATGGAGAAAGCCAGACAAAAGGAGAGGAATTCTCAGGACCCAGGAAGAAACTGAGGAAAAAAAAATAGAAAGAAAGAAAGAAGAAGAAGCGTGGACAGAGGGCTGGAGCTGGGCAAGCCCCGATCGCTGTACTGGCACGTCTTAAAGTCAGGTGACTCACGATTGAGTTGAGATCGTGTCCCTGCGGAGAGCAGGAGTTGATGAGCTCCAGACCCTCGGCTGGAGGAGGCACTGAGACAGGGAGTGGAAACAGCCAGTTGAGATACATGAACCTGGGTGAGTGACAGGAACTGGAATCCCCAGATAGGGAGGACTGGCTGGGTGACATTTTGGAGTTGGGCAGGGCCGCCTTGAATCAAAACCTGAGGCAGTGTCCGTCAACGACTCCTAGTCCAAAGCAGATTGGTGGGATCTGCTTGTGCTGGGCCAGGCCCCTGGATGAAACCCAATAGCCAGGGAAGAGGCTGCTGTGAGCCAGTGGCATCCCCAGGGAACACACGAACTGCTGAAGCATAAACTGATTGACTGACCTATGGGGAGGAGCCAGCTCTCAGCATGCAACTCACAGATCCTCAGTGGACTAGGGGACAGAACTTCCCTAGCCAGTGCACTGCAGAAAAACTGTAAGCAATACAAAAGGCCCAGAGACCTCCACCACCCACCTGTCTGAAGGGGGCTGAAAACATGACAAGACAGAAACAGCAAAAGGTCTCTAACCACGGAACCAGGGAAAGTGAGTCCAGCTGAGGTAAATGCAGAGGAGGTTGAGAGCAGCAAACCTGGAATATCAGAGACAGGATCATCAGAAATAAAGAAATACCTCCATGATCTCATCGACAAATTTAAATCTGAAATTCTAACTCAGGTGAAGCAAGATATAAGAAGATTAATAAAAGAAGTCCTGGGTAATCTTCAAGTAGACAAAAATGAAAGAATAGAAGAACCCAGAGAAAGGAGAGAAGCCTTTGATGAAGAATATAAACAAAACTTAGAATACATGAAACAGATCCAAAGAGAGTATCAGGAAATTAAAAACTCCATTGAAAGCTGGCAAAATCTTTTAACAGAAAATAAAGACAAGTTTTCAAAACTTGAAGATAGATTTGCAACATATGATCGTGAAAGGAAGGATCTCTTAAAAATAACAAGGAACCAGGAAGCAACAATACAAAGGCTAGAAGATGACAAGAGGATTTATAACCTAAGAATAAAATATGTAAATGAAGATGCTGCAACAAATACAAATGAAATAAAAAGTCTATTCACAGAAATAATTAAGGAAAACTGCCCAAACATAGGTAACAGAAGTGAAGTTCAGATAAATGAGGCATATAGAACTCCAGCCAGCTACAACCAAACAGATCTACACCCAGACATATAATAATCAGGATCCCAGAAATCCATCACAAGAACAGAATATTAAAAGTGGTCAGAGAAAAGAAACAGATTACCTATAAAGGAAAACTCATCAAAATCACAGCGGACTTCTCAATGAAATCAAGAAGAGCTTGGAGCAAAATATTCCAAGCCTTGAAAGAAAATAACTTCCAACCCAGATTGATGTACCCTGCAAAACTGTCTCTCAAAATTAATGGAGAGACAAGATATTTCCACAACAAAGAGGAAATGGGGGAGTTTGTGACCACCAATCCAACCCTGCAAAGAATACTGAAGGACATTCTAGAGAGAGAGAAGAAAATCACCAGGGTTCTAGGAACAATGGCAGAAAGGCCTCAAAGAAAAGGGCAGACAGTGGAATGAAGAAGAAAAGTAAACAAACAACGACAGAAAAATAGCATGGCAGAGACAAGACAGAGAAGATTGGTTATATTGCCGTTTTATCTTGACTGATTTTATTTGAATCTGGTATGCTTGAGAGTGTCGAGTCTGAGAATAGGGGAAACTACTCTGAAGGTGACAGGATTCAATAGGATACCCATTCTGGTTTGATTTTTAACTGCCTTTGAAGTCCTATAATGTCTCCAATGTTTAGATTTTATTAATAGAGTAATGCAATGCTAAGTTTAACTATGCTATGCTTGACGATATAGACAATTTTATTGAAAATAACAAGAGACATTATAGTAACTACTGTAGATTACCTAGTATTGTGGTTTTATATGTCCTTTCCATTTCATGTTTCTCTAGGAATTTGTATTGTTGATTTATTTTGATTTGTTTCTCCCTCTAATACAGAAAGGCTAGGTATATGTGTAGAGACTTATACACGTGTAGAACTTCTAAGTAGTTTACAAGAATGGATTAGAGTTATTGTAAAGAAAAAAAAGAGAGAAAAAGAAAGTATTCTAAAGGATATAACTGCATGTATGTTTGAGTGTGTGGGATTAATAACCATGTTGCTAAAGTTTTAGTTGGATGGATGAACAAAACTGATTGCAGTCTCACTGTTTGGATGCCCACTTTGTAGGCTTTATTTTTGTAACTTGAACAACTACTTCAAAGAGGAAAATATGTAATTATCAACTAGTGATTTCGTACTGGTTACTATTTTTGTTTTTCTGTTTTGTTTTGGAGATTTTGTGTTATTTCTACCCTCTTTCTGTTTCAAATTTTTTTTCTTTAAATAAAAAAAAAATTTAAAAAAAAGACATCTAAGGCCAGGGCTCTGGAAGTCACAGGTGAATAGCAAATGAAAATCAGGTAGCAATGCTGAGGGGTTTTATGCAAGCAAAATACAAATCAGCTTCTCAAGGCACCACATTTAAATTGCAGCTTTGATTCTGGTCCCTGACTTCAAATCACTGTATACTAAACAGTGCATATCTATGCAATAAAAACCCATCATGCAAAACAGTTTAGACATAAATACACCTTTACAAGCCATAATAATTCAGACATGGAAGGACACTTGCTTTTATTGAGCCAGGCAGCATCGGATACGCAAGAGACTCTTGGGCTGGAGTGAAGAGTGCACACCTCCTTTAGTAAGCTCTCAAGTCAAAGCCACTGCCTCCCTCATCAGAATTTCATTATCTTGAGGGCAAGGGGCCTAACCCCAGGGTGAGGACCTAGATATACTCTTATTTGAAGCTTCAGTCAAACTGTTTTGTCTTGAAGACCTTCGGTTTGATGAGCCTCCAGAGAAGGTATCCTGAATACACTGCTACAGCAGTCTCTCCATTTTTGTGATGTAACAGGATTTTAGGGGCGGCCCCCTCCAAAGACATGATAACACCCCATGCTTATTAAATACTCTTCCTAGCGCATGTTATGGTGTGGATATCTAGGGCAAGTATTCCCACTGTCCTCTACTTAGGAGATTTGGGAGCAAGACAAAAGCACTTGCCAGAGATGGCATCATCGGTAAATGGGACAGAAGATCTCTCAACCCAGCAACACAACCCTGAGATTAATGCCTCACTATGTTTAGTATGTGCCTAAGAGACTGAAGCAAACTGAAAACATGCCACGTCCTATTTGGCATAAGAAGAAATCTCAAAAAAAAAAAAAAAAAAAAAGGAAATTCAAAATTTGATACAGACTTTAGCTGAAAAACATAGTTTTTTCTTAAACAAAATGAATTTTCTATGAGCTCCACATGAGAATTCTTCCTTCTTTTCTTTACAGTTGCTGTTTTACACTGAGTCTGGGGCTAAACAAATGACTCCTCTTCACTGGAATACTTCACATGCTTTCTCTCTGTTGTAGGTGGGTTTCCTTCTATCTGGACACTACAGCTTCTCAATATCTGTGAATTCCCAGCTTCATCTGTTGTCATTCTCCATTATCGTGACATGCGCAGGAAACACGTGTGTGTTACCATGATGTTCATATTCATAAAGAAAGACTTGTTATGTAATGTGAAAACGTGCCAAGCTCAGCACACTGCAATGAGACCACCATTTGAAAATAAAGCTTAGTAAGTGGCTACATCAGGGATAGTAAGTTTACAACTTGCTCTTAATGTTTGCATTGAAGATAAACTTGCGAACAGTTTGAAGCTAGATGTGTCTTACTGGGTTTTTGATCAAGGGCAACTTCTGTAACATCCCAAAATACCTACATCAGAGGTTACTGTGAAGATGAAATGAGACAATGTCTATACAGGCCATAAGGCACATCCAACATTCTCAAAAGATGTAAATGTTTACAGTGATGTACCATTGAGAAATAATAAACTCAAGTTTAACATACTATGTTTCTTTGATTAAATAACATACATTTCCCCATATTTTTGGTTTCTGAAATGAATATACATATTTAAATTAGTTGTACAGTCTCCTCGGTGTACAAATCTTCAGTTCCTTCCAAAACTGTTCTTAAATTCATTATGAATCTTCTTATTTAATGTTATATTCAAGAACATATGGGTTGTGTTATATGTAAGAACCAAGATCCATACAAGGAATACAAATATTACGTAGAAGGAGAAAACAGGGGATGGAAAGGGCTTCAAAAAAAGGAATTAAGATGTGTTATGTTCATGCACCAACTTGCCAAAGGGAATGAAAACATTATGTGCCACATGCACAAACTAGAAAAAAAGTAAAACATAAAAATAAATTAAAGGTGTAACTATTGGAAAAAAATAAATAACTGTAATGTTTTAGATGTCATATTTGTAGAAATTTTGAATAATGTACAGAAAAGTAAATTAATAAACAGATTAAGAAAAAAAGTACATATGCAAATAGCATTGTGACATTTCAGTATCTGAAATTTAAGGGCAATTAACCAAGACAGAAGATATTATTCATTACACTAAAGATTTATCCTCTATTGCTTCTTGGCCTTTTGGCTAAGATCAAGTGAAGATTTATCCTCCAAACCTTTTCTTTTCCTTATCTTGTAAATCTTCCCCCAACAATGCTAATTCTGCCTTCTGTATATATTCTTATTAAACCCTTTAGCAAATATCTTCTGGAAGAGTAGCCCAAGAGAGTTAGAGATTTGGGGATGAATAAGACACTGTCTCTCACCTGGAAGCTCCTGAAGCTATCAGGGGAAAAAACACAAAAGCATTATTACAGTACAGCTGTCTACAGAAATAGACAAAATGTAAACAGTATAAAGCAGGGAGAGATCAGCTACAAGAATTCTTTTTTCATGCATGGGAGTGCTTAGGCAGTGGTAGATGACAATTTCATGATTTTTGCACATGATGTGATTCCCTTGGTTTTAACGATATTGAGGATCTTTCTCAATTAAATGCAGCGACACAGTAAATTCTTTACATGAAAAAGTACTTCAAGCAACTACACATTTCCTGTCTCCTGGGAGCTCCAGTAGCCATGGATCACCATAGAGAGAGAAGGATTCACTAATCTAACAATATCTTGGGTCCAGATAGTAGATGGCCACCTAGCCACTGTCCTGACAGCCACATTACCTCTTTGTCTGGTGAGCACAGAATCAAAGTAAAATCTTAAATTTGCTTAGATTACATGCCAGCTGGATGTGTGACATGTTCAATGAACTAAAATAATAAATGTAGAGCTATTTTGAAAAAGGGTGAGAATTTATGATAATTCATTGCAGATTTGTTGTTTTCAGTTATTGTTACTGCTGTATTATTTATCCTCAGGTAAACAATTATATTCAAGGTGCATATAATTAAGAAGGAACAATTTGAAAGTACATAAAAAAGTGACATTTTAAATATCTCACAGATAGATAGAGAGACAGGTACTTTTAATACAGAGATAAATTACTTTCTTCCATGACAAGTGTCTCTAAGTTTTCCCAGCTTGAAACATGTGCTTTTGTTATTACCTGTACTTATATTGGTAAGACTAATGTGATAAGTACATTTGCTGACAGAAAAATATTGGGTAGTAAGATTAAGACAGCAGTAAGATAGTTGCAAAAATGACTTCATAAAAATGTCAATCTTGGGGCTGGGGATTTAGCTCAGCAGCATAAGAGCCTGCCTTGCAAGCACACAGTCATGAGTTTGATCCCTGGTACCAAAAAAGAAAAAAAAAAAGTCACCCTATTGAGAATATACTTGATATTTACATGGAGAAGTGATAATAAAGTTATTTATATTTATTTAAAGTATATGGTTACAGATTATGTGCATTTATATAACACTGTAAAGATCAAAATCTTAGATACATTTAACCCTCTTGACTTCTACCCTTCATACATATAGCATTTGCTCAGAAGCACACAGACTCATCTGCAAGAGTCGTTTTTATCTGGGTGAAGTTAGAGTTGCCTTAGTAACTGCTACCATCACCAGACTAAGTGCTCACAACAGAACATTTCAAAAATGCAGATGCCAAAGTAGGACAGTAAAAGGAAAGAATGTTTTAAGTGCCTTTTTCTCATACATATTTTATATTAAAAATTTTATACTAGTTCCAGAAACTTTCCAGTGTTAAAAAAAATACACCCATATACATATATACAGGGGTTCTTATTAAAGTAATCACCTTATCATGGAATTTAATGAAAATCAACATGGTTTTCTAACCATGGACTAAGAAATAAAAAACGTTTATTCTAAAAAGTGATGGGTCAAATACAATCGCAATGTTACCTCTTGCTATTTGTTACTTTTGAGTAGAATTCTGCTTCCAGAAACAGAACATTCTGGATTTGGTCTGGAGTCATTTTTGAAGGGAAAGCCTGTGATGTTATGCACAATTTGGCATTTGGTTCCAAAAATATGCTCAGGATTTGTTACTTCTTTCCTCAGCAACAGGCATCAAGCCAAATAAATCCTAACCAAGTCTCTGAGCCCATTTCGCTTATGCTACAGAGATTCAATTTCAAATTGATATCAAGACTTGTTACAGACTGAAATACTGATACTTGTGGGATACCAAACCTTAAACTAAATTCTGCAATTTTTTTCTGAATTAAAAATAAAAAAGATAGGAGAGACATGGGATGTTTCCAAACCACTCAATTGGCTTCTTAAACCTTACAGTCCAAGTAGTTGAAGCTTTATTTGTGTTGTTGTTTGTTTTTAAACTAGGCTTCATGGAAGACAGAACATAAGCATTTTAAGCAAAAACATTACACTTTGAGAATAGCAGGTCACTTAAAATCAAAACTTTAAGACTTTCCTTAGACTGAGTCTTTTATTCTTTACAAAAAGTAAGAACAAGTTGAGTTTTATTTCTAAAATGTGTAGGTGTTCCAGTGTGGTGGTGGTTAAAGGTACACAGAATGCTTTATCAAGATTTGGAGGAAAAATTATCCAGCCATAAACTTTCATTCATAAACTTTTCATAGTTTAGAGAAACAATTTCTTGAAATATTTATGAAGATAAGTGGTTACTCTAAAATTTTATAAATTTTTAGAAGAAAGCTCTTGATTTCAAGAATAGAGAACAGAATAAGTCTTAGTAGCAACAAGTAAACAGAGCATAAGGGGACAGGGGGAAAGTAACAGGTACCCAGACATGGTTAGACAGCGAAAGTTCTAGTATTCCACAGCACAACAGGGTAACTACAGGTCACAACAACTGATTATTATATAAAGGACTAGAGGCCCTCTAGTTATGTATTTTTAGCTTTTGGCACAGGGTCTCACCTTGTAGTGCAGGTTGGCCTTGCCCTCACTATATAGATCAGCCTGGTTTTAAACACACCGCCCCCCTCAGCCTCAGTCTCCCAAGAGCTGGGATCACAGGAATGTGCCACAACACCCACCTAGGTCTTTATTTTATAAAGGGTCCTGCTGGAAGTTTCCCAACACAAAGAATGATAAATTTTTAAGGAGATGGAAACAGTTACTCTGATTTGATTACTATATACTGTATACATATATTGAATTATCATATAGCATTCCCATAACATGTACAATTACATCAATTTAAGAAGATATCTGACATATGATTTAAAAGTTATCTGATATATGATTAGAAAAACAGGCAGTGAGCTGTTCATATAAGATTCTGCTATTAAGCAGAATTCAGTTTTGCAATTCATGCCCTGCAATAGAATTTGGCAGCAATAGCACCAGACTCTTTTGTCAATCAGATGCATAAAAGGGGTATGAAGTGAGGATTTATATTTTTTCATTATTTCAGTTTATGGGTGAAATGATAAGTCACAAGCATTTTGCTTTGTTCAAAAACAAATATCACACCTGGTTAGCTCAGACACCCAAGTTTCCATTCACTCCTGAAACACAGGTCTGCACTTAATCATTCTTCACACTTCTCTACCTTACCCCCTCACTTCCAAGGTGTTAGTTTGTTTCTTCATTCTCACATTAGCAGTCTGTTTCAGACCTTCCCTGATCTCTCACTTACACCTGTGCTTGAATTTCTTAATTGGAATTCCTCTCTCTCATCTCATCTCTGAATTCTTTCTAAAACCCACAAGTGATTCCATTAGTCCTTTGTTGGAAACTGTTACTGCATCCCCAATCTTCCCATTGTTTATAAAGTATAGACTATCAGGACACATAATCATTCACCACGTATCACAGCCAACTGTCCCGCTTCCACTCTGGGCATGCTTGCTCTAAGCTTGGTATGGAGAAGCCTTGGGGAACGCGACACTCAATGAGTAGATCCTGCTATGAACAAACAGAGGAGAAAATGATGGGATGATTTAACAAGGCCAGGACAGAAGTGTGTACAGGTGCCCTGGGAGCCAAGAGGAGGGATAAACAAGTCACACAGGGAGGAAGAGACAATTAAGGAAGCTTGCAGGATGCAATGCAGATGGGAAGTCTTGAAGTGCAGGTCAGAGTCAGCTAAACAGAGGGCAGTTGACAGGGAGGAGGAAAATGGCACAGGCACCAAGGCGAGCAAACCCTAGGAGAAAAACATTCCATGTTGTTCGACCGAAATGTTGCTTCTGGGTGCTTTCCACAATCTTCTCAAGTTCAGTTCCTATTTCTCTGTGTGCTCTGGGGGCACTTTATACTTATTTCCATTATCTTAGAAATGTCACCACTTCTGTTAACTATTTAGTCTCCCACTCATGAGGTATGTCCACAGTGGGGTCCATACCACTGTACCATTAATGTACTGGTTAAAGAAGACTGCGTTGCCATCTGGGTGTGGGAATTTATGACTTTCCATTGTGGAATTACAAAGAAAATGGTAGACCAAAAAGTACCAATTGTTAAGGAATAGGTGCTCATAAACTCCCCTTGTAAACCTCCAGTGTCACTGGCTTCTTAAAATTAGAGGCAAAATATAAAAAAATAAAACCTATATATTTTCAGCAAGTTAATATTTGGGATACCAAACTAATTTAAGATCAATTATAATAAAAAGCAAATAATCAGGTGTGGTGGTTCACATGTGTAACACCAACTCTCTGGGAACCTGAGGCACGAGGATCACAAGTTCAAGCCCAGCCTGACCAAAACAGCAATTTAAGAGACACCCTGCCTTAAAATAAAACACCAATTATAATAATAAAATAAATGCTAAAATAAAGGGCTAGGAATGTAACTCAGTGAGAAGGCCAGGGAAGGGGAACAAAACCTTACCCCAACCCGCAGCAGTTCCCAGAGATGGCTGTAGTGGCTGGACCTGCTGGTTAATGGGAAGCTCAATCCCCTCTCATATTTCAGAATCTGCCTGATTTAGGTGCTAGGTACTTAAGCAGCTTCAAATACTTACCTAAAACAGCACTGTAACATGTCTCTGAGCCTGTTTCACTGTCCATAACAGTCTGTAACTCCCTCCTCTTTGGCAGTGAGACATGAAGACACTAAATGACACTACTGAAAGTGCCTGAAAACTGATCATGGAGGACCTTTGGA
The DNA here is from genome assembly GCA_004027455.1 of Hydrochoerus hydrochaeris. Classification (NCBI taxonomy): domain Eukaryota; kingdom Metazoa; phylum Chordata; class Mammalia; order Rodentia; family Hydrochaeridae; genus Hydrochoerus; species Hydrochoerus hydrochaeris. Next base: position 137,174 of record PVLA01002074.1, read on the forward strand.
TGGTTCACAGGAAGTGGCAGCTTACAGCAAACCCAACTCATAGATCTTCTGCCTTGCCATCAAGTCCTATTGTAGACATAGAAGGCCTCACAAGGCCCTGTATATTTCCAAAACCTGCTTCTCTTCCCCCAGATGCCTCAATTTGTGGACTAAGAATCCTGTTTAAATCCTTTTTCCTCATGCTAAGTGCCTGTGCCAGTCAAGATTGGGCCCACATGTTTCTCTGAAAACCGGTATCCACTTCCTAATGGCCATTTGGGATGCTGACCATGCCAACATGAACTTCCCCTCCCTGCCTCACAGGTGTGCGTGTGTGTGTGTGTGTGTGTGTGTGTGTGTGTAGTTTTTACATGACTCAAGAAGACCTTCCATGGGCCTTCGTCATGTTCTGTCACCTCTCAATGTAAACCTCCAGTGTCACTGGCTTTTTAAAGTTTCTTTTGCTTCACATCTAGGATCCTGGTTTTTTGCTGCCATGCTATAAAATGTGTACCCTTCAGCAAGGTCCAAACAGAAAGATAACAAAAGCAGAAAATGACAAATATTCTAAGGAATTTACAGGTACAGTTCTTTCTATCAGCAGTAACATGTAGCTTTATTTTAAGATCACAAACTGGCTTTCCATATCTTCAAAATCCTCTCTGCATTGCTTCTAAACAAGGACAGAAAAGGAATACACTTCCTAACATTTATTTTATAAACATAGCTCTCAAAGTACATATAATCAAATGCCTAACTTTGGCCATTTTTCTCCCAGATATGTATCTTTTTTAAATATAGTCAGAAATCACTTAAAACTGTATAAATAAGCTAAGCAGTTTAAGTGTTCAATGTTCCTCACTGTCTCAGGGCAGTCTTTTATTAGGGGTTCATTAAATATAATACTGGGGAAGGTATGTGTTTGTTACATGGTGTCCTTGTCTTTATTTTTTCATTCATTTGTTCATTTTCATTCATTACTTGATTCGTTTATGCTCTGCTGGGAATTGAGCCCAAGGTTTTGAGTATGCTAGGCTAGCACTCTACCACTGAACTGTATCTCCTGCCCTTTGGGTTTGAAATATGGTAAGGTCTTTGCAGAGATGTGAGCATAAGTCTGAACCAGCAGAGAAAGTCTTCAGATTTGAGAACAGATGGATAACCATTGTGACAGCCAAGATCATATCCAAGATTAATGATTTACATGCTGCACTTGTTTTAATTTTTAAAAGGCATTCCAAGTTGAAAATGCCCTGTTTTCACTGGACTAACATAGACAAGATTTTTTAAAACTCCTTATGTATTTGCAAAAGTAATTTTGCTCCTCCCTGCTTCTCTCTGCAGCAGCAGGAAGACTCTAGGTGGTCACTGCTTTGTAACTCTAAGCATCTGCGAGGAATTGATGGTTTTGGCGTATGTTGGCAAATGTATGTTATCATATTAATGAATCTCTTAAACATAAATTTTCCAGAATTATTTTATTACTTAGAATACTGAGTAAGCCTAATTGTAATCATGAGTTTCAGCAGTAAATTATCTTCTAACCAAAGACTAGTTGCAGGCCCTATCACTTTTTAAATTATTTTCCACCTTAGCATCTCCCCTTTCCTTCTCTACTGTTTCCCCTCACCTGCTTCTCCATTTCTAAAAGTCTACCTCTCAGGAGATTCCATTCTTTACTGTGAGAAAATGGAAGATCCCATTTACAGTAGCGGGCTTTTTCCAGCGTAGATATGTTTATATGAGATTTCTATTTTTAAAAATATCTGTACTTTAAAGTCTTATGTGTAAATTATAATAATAATTATACTGTAAAATAATACAATAGACAGTAGTATAGATCATTGTCTGTGACATCCTAGTTGCTCTGGCTCACTTTCAGATTTAATCATAAGTGAAGAAACAAGCAAAGTGAGAAAAAATGATCTCTGAGGCAGAAATAACTTTAAACAACTACAACCTATGTAGGACAAAGATGTCAGGGTTTAGGACAGACAAAATGGAAGCAAATGTACTGCAAAGGGAAGAGAAAGAGCGGCAGAGTGTGCTGTGATTCTTCCGCACACTCCTTCATGGCAGAATGGCAGGCACAGATGAGGGTAGCTCAGAAATACACAATGAGTATCAGCCGGAACAGTGCAGGAACAGGACACCTGAGTGGATGGATGGATGGAAACTGGTGCCTGGAGACCCTTTGTCACCACACATAAGTTAACCCGAGTCTCTCAGAAGGGGCATGTGACATGCTGCCTTCATCTGTAAGTAAAGAGACTTAAACATAGGCAAGAGAACAAAGGCCATGGAGATCAGATTATTATAATAAAGACAGGAGAAAGAAATGTTAGACTTTCCTAGCTGGAGAAAACTTTTTGCACATCTGATATAGTATTTCTGTTAATGAACAGAAAAACCTGGGCTTGAGATAAAAGGAAATATTTATACTGGAGGTCAGCACTATCAAGCATCTTGCAAATAAAGAAGAGATCACGAAAAAAATTTTAAAAACACTGTGTTTCCTCCTAATGGGCAGGAGTGGGAAGTGAGAAGGTGATATCTCCATTGTTTAAAACTACAAAACAGATCAGGGAAAGGGACATCACCTGCCGAGTGTCTTAATGCTTTCAGAGTATAGAAGCCTTCATAAGAAGACAAGAGCATGAAGGAAACCAATACTTATATCAGTGCCCATTCTATTCCTCTCAAGATGTGAAAGCTTGGCAGGTCGGTTAATCTGAAGATGATGGATAACACTGGTCTTTCCAGCAGCAACCACAATGGCATCCAGGAACTTCAGTAGCATTTATGATGCTTTCCAAGATTGTCAGGAATTCAATAGGCATTTATTTTTTTTAAATCTATGGCTGTATTTCCTAAACATAATACCCGTGTTGAAGAGCTACTTTTATTAAGATGTCTCTTCAGTTATTCTTTCCCTGACTAGCAGAGGCTGAGCAAACCTTAGAGATTCATCTCAAATTGCTATCATTCTACTTTAACCATAAAATTTAAGAATCTAAGTATTTTTCTTTTTTAAAAAAATACTGCATTGAAACATCTGAATCTCTAGTCTCATTAATCTACATATAAAAATTCAACCTTAAGGTAACTATTTTAGAAATGTGCAATGACACTGTTGAACAATATTTTTCAAGAGGTGTTTATTTTCCCAAGATAGTGCGAGAATTGAACGTAAAAGGCTAGCAACACAAAAGGAATGACCCCATGAATCATACAAATTTGGGTGATATGATGCTAAAATCTTAGTAATGGTGAAGAAACAAGCTGTTCTTCAGGAACAAGAACACTGAATTCTGTTTCTCTCCTTCAGTCCCACTGCGCCTGGGCAGCCTATTGCCCCTGTCAGTCAGCCGTAGCCAGAAGGTGGGATAAAATGCCAAGTGATACTTTCAGCAGGATTCCAAAGATTCTCAGATTTCTTTTTTGTTGCTATTGTTTTTTGTTTACCACCCCCTCTTTGAAACTGTACCATATGAGCTAGAGTTCTTTTGAAATGCTTATGAAAAATTAGTCAGATTTTTCTCTGAATTGTTTTTGAAGATATTTCAAAAAGACCAATTTGTACATTTTATTCCTTTTAATCTCATTCATAAATCTGTCTACTGTAAAGAATGTCAAAATTTTACCATGTTTGAAGTTACTGTGAAAATATGTCTGATATGTTTGATCAGAAGAAAATAGTCAATATGTGTATTAAGAAAAGATACCTTATTCAGTAATCTTAAAAAATATTAGAGGAAAACCAATATAAAATTGAACTTGAAACTAAAGAACTTTAAGTGAGCTTTATCACTTTATCCCAAATTTGTATTATTAAAAAAATACATGATGTTTTCCTGTTTATCAAGTGCCATTTTAACACAACCTGTTAAGATATTTCACAATAGCCTGTTACTGCATGTAGATATATATGCAGATATGAAGTACACATAAAACATACAATAACTTTCTTATTATGAATAATATTCAGTGATGATAAAATATATATGATCACGGAGCTCCTTAATTATGTGCTACATAATCCTAAATTATTTCTAAAGGATCAACTCCATTGATATTAAGAGATTATATACAGCTATATAATTTTATAAAATTATGCTAACTTCTTAATGACCTTATATGCATTTATGCAGGAATCTTTTGCAAAAGCAAAACAATCAGAAAATTTAAAAATGAGAAATATTTACTAAATATGATACACTTTTTACACATCAGGAGTTTGCAATATTTTTAATGGTAGATATGTATCTCCAGTATTTACCTCTCCAATCTTTCCTAGGAAATTAATGGAAGATGTAAGCAAAGATTTAAATTTAAGGTTGTTCATTCAACATTATTTATAATTTGTAAAAACTATAGAAAAATTCAGTGTCCAAATACAGGAGGATGGAATTCCCAAGTAAACTGAGACCAGAGAGTTCACACGATTTGATAAGCAGATTTGGCCTCATATTTGTGGTAGCTACCAGGAGAAAATCCCTGTCTCACTTTACTAGGACATTCTTTACCCTTAGATGCTCTTGGTATTGTACTCTAACCACGGAAGTGCTATTTTGCTCAACAGTGCACGAATTTGGGTTTATGTATACATGCATTTAGAATGGCTATTCTTTTAAATTAAAAGAAAGTGGGAAGGTGAGTAGTAGATTATGAAAAAGCTAAACAGCAGGATGTTACGCTGATAGATGTACCAAATGTTAGACCACACACTTTACTTTAAATATCTTTCCAAGGCCTTTATCTCCATCAGAAGTCACAGTAGTATATGATATTCTGATCGAAATTAAATATCATGACTACAGAACATCTCATTTGTACAAGTAAAGAATGGAGTTAAACAGAGATTAAAGTTTATTCAGTGGGTAGAGATAAGCCAAAGTCAATATTTCAACTGAATTTTCTTCAGAAATGAACTTTACTTACATAAATAATATTTGGAAGTTCCTTTGGGGAACCCAAAGAGTCATTAAAGAGAAAAGATAATTTGGAGATAATAATTAAAAGACAGGTTGGAACTAACATTCACAGAGGCTTCAAATACTCTTTTGGCATTAGATACTGTTAGGACTGGATTATTTCCAGGAAGCCAAGTTCAAGCTGGTACACAAGCTGTATATTAGTTACTTGAAAAAATTCCCAGTAGAGCAAATTCTAAATATATTTCAGGGAAAACAGCATATAGATCTGTTGTAAAAGTGTTTAACATATCCAAAAGGCTATCTGACCTCCAAAATACACCCATTAATAATCTGAGGAGCATTCAGATACAAATGCATTAGGAAATCTGCGACACAGATGAGCTTTTTCACATTCTGGCCATGATTTCACGGTTGGCCAGATGAATCTCAGTGATCAATTCTGTGAAAAAGACCAGTTGGTTGTGAAAAAATGTAATAAATGAATTGCTAGCACATACTCTTCTCATCAGGCTCAAAATCATGCTCTGTCTCTGAATGTTAGTAAGCATAAATATGTTTAAATACAGAAAAACAACCCTAAAAATAAAGAACTGTTTTCAAATACAATTGGTAATTTGCCAACTAAAACATCACCTTCCTCTCCTGGATATAATTGTATTAAAAAGTTTCTTTTAGGGCTGAGGATTTAGCTCAGTGGCACAAGTGCTTGCCTGGCAAGTGTGAGGTCATGAGGTTGAGCCCAATTACTAAAAAAAAAAAAAAAAAAAAAGTGACTTTTAGCCATCTCAGAGAAATTTATTACTAACTTGCAGTTGTGAATATTTCATTTCACTTAGGTGACACAAATAGTATGTATATATTATTACTTTTCATGTATTCATCCTTTACAAGCTCACTGATAGGATTACCTATGTGTCCTTCAAAGTGTTTATATCCCCCTCGGCTAGCTCATTATGAACCAAAGAAAAGGTGTTCATTATGTTTGCTGAAGGGCAGAGAATTTCCTAATGAGCATCTATCTACATGTGATGCTTAACAAATCACTGGAGTTTTCTAGTAGTCCACCAAAATCTGCTGTCCCTGGTCAGGGTATGTTACTATATTCTTTATTTTCAGTCTACCCTGCAATAATTGTGTCCAGTAATGGAGTGGGGGAAAAAATCTATGCTATTTCAAACTGGAGATGTTAGAGGAAGAAAGAAGGAAAAAAATAGAAAAGGGAAGATGGATAAACAAATTCTTTTTTAATATAATGTTACATGCAAAAAATATGAGCAAATAGTTTTTGAAAATCAGTAATGAAACTATCCCTAGAGACCAATATGGACACTCACGTAGCACTCAAAATTCTGAGTTCAAAACATATGGCAGAGAGGGCTAAAAAATCAGAGCAAACTGTCTAAATTTATAATTCTCTTTGCTGAGCGACATCATCTTGGTACTCCTTAAATAGCACAGGAAGCTAAATTCTTCACTTAGATTGAAATATAAATCTGTCTTTTCTTGTTCTCTTGGTTATAAAATATCTTCCGAGGCTTGATACAGTCTAAAGGCTACTTGAGCACAGTCAATGTTCTTTTCAATTGTCCAGTAACATAATTCACATTAGCAACAAGGTCTTATTTATGTGTGCTCAACATTTTTATCTTTTTATACCCTTTATCACAAACCAAGCACTGCTTAGATATAAGCCAAGATATTTTTTATCAAAGCACAGCTTTTTCTCTAAAACACTGCTACAGAAGAAAAGAAGTTATAAGAGTGTAGTATACATTCAGAAACATTCTCTCTTGTAGATACTCAGTAAATACTTCACTTCTACGTAAGACGTGTAAGATGCTTGCTAAAAATACATTCCCCCTTCATTGACTATTCACAACAGCTTACCAAAAATTCTCACAATTGAATAAAAACATAACTGATTAACAGTATCTTATTTCATACAATAATACTTTAAGTTTTAAATAATGTCATCATCTATTCATAATGTTAATCTTATAAAAATCTTCATTAATGTACCATGTATAAAATTGTACCAAGTACTTTGGTAAATTAACAGAAAAGTGAAGGGTTTCTTTAATAACTTCAATAAGACTATTAAATTTGGCTAAAATTAACCAATACAAATTTATGTGTGCTCAACATTTTTATCTTTTTATACCCTTTATCACAAACCAAGCACTGCTTAGATATAAGCCAAGATATTTTTTATCAAAGCACAGCTTTTTCTCTAAAACACTGCTACAGAAGAAAAGAAGTTATAAGAGTGTAGTATACATTCAGAAACATTCTCTCTTGTAGAAAAACAAATGATTTAAGATTAAAAAATTTTAAGAGAACATTGTTACCTAGGGTACTGTCTGCTTAGTTATAATTTTTTTCCACCTCATTTGTATTTGTTAAGTCTTTTGCTTAAAATAGAACTTGTTTCTACCACAGAAATTACAAGCTTGGGTTTTACTTCCCAAAGCAAATTCAAAAGTCTTATGTAACAAAACTATAGCACTGTCATAACAATACTACATCTCTAACCAAGAAATACCAAATATCCATTCCCAAGGCCCAGGATTCGCTACTAGCTTGTTCTACTTGTTATTTTAGGTCTCAGAAGTTTTACTAATTCTTACAGCAAAGTGAGAATTACTGAGGTTTTCAGCAAAAGAGGAGTGTCTTGATTACTTGTTTCTACTGAGACAAATACCTGGTACTCAAAATTAAGGAGAGAAAAGATTATTTAGCTTACTGTTTGTAAAGGTTTTAGTCCACATTGAGCTGTCTCCAAGCCAGGGTTATGCGGCACAGGGGCAACACATCCAGGTGGCAGAAGACAGCAACAGAAATAAGAGCAAAAGGCAAGGAAAGCAACTCTCTTTTCCTCCATATGCTTTATGTGGGCTACCACCCCATCAGGGTGGGTGTAGTACTCACACCATTACCCTGTCCTCCTCTTGCACAGGATTGGGATGTTTACCAAGTGAGGACCCTGGCCCCCTGCTTTGTGGCTTAAACTTCTAAATTTCTCAAGTTGACACAAGGTATCAACTATTGTAAGGGGGTTCCCAGTGCAAAATCTGGGTTCTACAGAGAGACTGAGTCCCTGAATGACCTGTGGTCTGATTATTTGCAAGTAGTAAATACACTGCCTTATTCTTCATGTCCTAGGCTCTAGCAGCAATTCATAGGGAAAGGATCACAGCTTTAGTAACTGGGATGAATGACGGTAGAAGAATGGAGGGAAGAAGAAAGAGCAATGACTAACAACAATCAAACAAGAGTGGTAAAGCAACTCTAGCAACAGCCTAGATAACAAAATCCTGCTCTCAGGAAATACATGTCAGAACTGATTCTAATATACTAACTGGAATATTGAAAATTAGTTCAATATAATACTTGTTATTCAACATCTTTAACTACCAGATTCAGTTTTTTATGGACACTTTCTGAAACCAGTAAGAACTAACTGTCGTATGCATATTTAGGTGATGTGTTATACACAGCTGCTCTTGAAGATCTGTGTGCTTTGCCACATTTGTGGTTTCTTCTCACCTATTATTAGGAAACACAACAGACATCACTGAGACAGCTCCACATGTCCTATGGAAAAATCTCCTTTCAAAATAAAGGTGAAAGACTAAGTAAGGGGCTGGGAGCTCAGTGGCAGAATTTTTGCCTTGCATGCACAAGGCCCTTTGTTCAATCCCCAGCACCACACACACACACACACGAAAAAAAATATCAAGTAGGATAGGCATTGAATTAATTTTTTTCTTAACAGGAATTCTGAGGTCAAAATCAAAGTCACTAAGAGATCTCTCCCACCATTCCTCAGGTGTGAAGCAACCAGATTGCCCTTAGTAGCTTTTTTCTTGTCTCACAAAGAATAAATTACTAAATCCTTCACAGCTCTGATTTAGTCTGTGACAAATATGAAAAAAGTGTTTCTCTGTCCACAGCTGCAGATCTGTTAGAGATCTTGTAGCAAACCTCCTCAGATTTGGCAATGAGAAAACAGGATACTAAAGTCTAAGTGACTTGCCTAAGCCATTTTCTAGCAGGAAAAGAGAGTAACTAGGGTTATCCTGTTCACTTTCTTCGTTATAAACCTAGTGAGGCAACACCTAACAAATTCTTGCACAGGAGACTGATGCATGGGCCAAGAACAATTCTATGACACTCTTCCAAATTGCTGTAATACAAATTCATTGGATTACTTTTGGTATAACTCTTTTTCCCTCATGACTATTTCCCAGCTCATAACTCTGTCATTAGTAAAAAGTGTCAACATTGTCTCTTGATGTTCCCATCTTTTCTTTATTCTTACATTTGCTATAGTCAGTCTAAACCATATTCTTTAACTTCCATCTTACTCTGAGAAGACCACTGTGGATCACTTACTGCCTTTTAAATTAAATTTAATTCAAAGAAACACTTATTTTCCCTTACTTGATACTTGTTACCTATTGCTCTATATTCTATGATAACTTCCAGTTAGCGAGGACATTTTCCTACTTATTTTTACTTAGACCCATAAATTGTGTGGGTTATGACGCTGCTGATAAATTTGGTTTACCTTTCGTGAAATATTGGCCTATGGGCTTTAACTATATCATTTTGTTTAGTACTCACAACTGTTTTGTAAATATTATGTGTCACAAGTACATTTCATTGTTCTATGATGATAATTATTTTGATATAGTATTAGCTTTCTATTGCTGCTGTCATGAATTACCACAACTTTATTAGCTTCAAATGAGAAAAATGTCTTGTATTAGAGGATCCAAAATCCCATTCAGTTTCAATGACTAAAATCAAAGTGTTGAGCAGACTGTATGCACGGCTACACATTCCATAGAAGAGCTTGTTTTGTTTTTCCCAGAAACCTGAGGGTGTGCACAGTTTTCAACATGATCTAGAATTCTACATATCATACTTATTTTCTGTTGTTTTTCTAACCTGTGTGAAAATGGTAATTCCCCGATGGCATGAATTTTTATTTGTTTTGTTCCTAATATCCTAGTATGTTAAAATAAGACCTGACACATAATACACACAAAGTCAACATGGTAAAGGAAGGAGTGAGACCAAGGTTTTGTTCTGCCACTTAGTTACTAGAGGATCTGAGAAAAGTACTTGGATATTTTAAGCCTCACATATAAACTTAGGGTATTGTGATCATCAAGATACAGTTCTGATAATTAATTGAGGTCAGTAGCACAGAATCCAGCCCAATGTATAAGCAAATTATATTATTTATTAAAATAGCATCCTGTTTCTTTTTCTTTAGAGCATCTACATATCTTCACCTTTCATGCTTTGTCTCAGTTTCAACACCAAGAATAGTGCCCAGAACACACCAGAAATTAAAGAAAGATCTATTGAGTTAATGCGGGATTAGTCATATGTAGGAAAAGAACCTTAGACATCTTTTACCAGATCACACTTTGCCGCACCTATTACAATGACTGTGTTGTATGTTCCTACAGATTCAGATCCAGAATTTAAGCCAAACTGTGGCAGTGGGCGGTAGGAACGGGAGAAGCTTTGAACTCTCTCTACCAGAGAAGTTCTCCAGATCTCATGTTTTTGAGCCCTAACAGAACCTGATATTGTACATACTTTCACACTCATCACATTGTGCATAAAACACCCACAGGTCCCTAAAGGACCCCCAAAGATCATCAAGCGATCTAACAACTATTCACAAGCCTCAAAGGAAGACCCTCAGGGTAGGCTCTTTCCGAGAGGTTTCTATGTGCAACTAACACAACAGGACATACTAAATAACAGTGCATACATGTTATAGTAATGGAAAGCAGTTAGGAATTTATTGTTGAAGTCCATTTTGAAGACACTGTGATGGTGGAGTTAGAGAAAGGCTCCTGTGAGACTAAATAAATTGCCTTGTTTTAGAGAGTGAGAGAGGAAAAAACATTCCTAACTTCAATATCTCTACCCTCTATAGGGCTGTATTTTGCATATTTTTTTACTTATGATCAAGAATTGTAATAATATTGGCTATGGAAAGAATTTATCGAGTAAGAAATAAAACTTCAGAAGCACTTTATTGTACCTTATACTTTTTATCCATTTGTATATCACATAATAATCTTAAATCTATTTTAGTTCTCATCACAATATAATCTAGAAATCACTGCTTGTTATTCTCGTATTTCCTTAACCTCTAAAGAGTGGGTTTAATAACAACTGTTAAAAAGCTTGTAATATATCATAATACATGCACACCAGGAACTGCTTTCAATTACCACTGAACAAAGGTGTTGTTAAAAATAGTATGCTATTACATCTAGAAATGTCACTAAGCCACCCAAGTAAGTCATTCCTGCTTCTATTATTAGGGTGTTAGAACTTTGAGATTTTTGATCTTTAGATGGAAATGAAAAGTTACTGCTCACATAATATAGCCATTACAGTTTTAAAGTCAGGGCAAATCTTGTTCACTATGGGTGGAAGTTACCAAAGGGAAAGATTTGACACTGTTTCAAATAGAGGTAGAAAGATAAATTGGAATAAACAAAGATTTCCTTCAGTTATATTTCAAAAGAAGCAAATCCACTTCCCATTGCCATCCACGAAAAATCTAGTTTGGAAGATTTTTTGTGATGTTTTAATGAAACTTATTTACATCAAGATGAGACAATTTAAATTCAGACTCATTGTGAAAAGTGGGTAAGATAGGACAAAAACTATAATCATCATTAAATACAGAATTAAATGTAAACAAAGAGGAAAATCAAATGACTTCCTGATGTTAAAAACCTATTTTAGCAATATTAATATGCAGATAAAAAACAAACTTTTTTCCAAAGCATTTGATGTTGAAATAATTTTAAATTTACATAAACTTCACATAAATGCTATACAGTTTCCATATAGTCCTTGCCAGCTTAATATTAACAATTTAAATAATAGTATAATAATCAAGAAAACAGTATTAACACAGGTCCAGTCATTTTAATGACACTGTAAAGACAGGTTAAGCTTCACTATTTTGACCGCCCCTCACTTCTCCCTTGTCTCTGCCTCCCAGCTGTCACAGGTCAGTAGGGCTCCTGCACCAGCCCTCCCAAAGGCTGCTTCTGCCCTGAGCCAGCTGACAGTGAACAAAACTGTTAATCAAAATAAAGCTCCTCTAAGTTTTGAGCTCTGGCTCTTTTGTCCAGTGAGGCCAAAGTATCTAGTGCAGCATTTATTTGATGTTTCTAGGACTGGATTGGCGAGATGCAAGTTCTGCAAGAATACCACCAAAATGTTATTGTAGCCCACCCATCGTATCATATCTCAGGGTTCATAATGGCGGAATGTTTTATCACTGGAGATATCTAACCCATCGGTTAAACACAGTGTGTGCTGTGTTTCCCAAACGCATTGACCTCTGATTTTACTAAATATTTTGAGAAATAAACAATGTGGGTATAAATTCAAAGAACTTTTGAGCATTATTTGTCATAGTACCCCTCCACTGACAGATACTGAAACATTTAATTTTTTCTATTTTTATACTGTATGGAAGAATTACAGAAAATTAAACAAGATTACTAGGCACCATAAGCTAAAATATCCATGAAAAGAGATGCACAGATTTGTAATAAAAGAATCAATCAAGAAGGGAAAGGAAAGGCAGCAGAAGCAAGAAAAGTGGAGAGAGAAAGCCTGTGCTGGCATGGAAAGGACCTCAGACAACACTGTGTCCTGAAATCCAAGGAAGGGCAGCTCTGACAGCCGGGAAACCAAGTCTTCATGTTTGTAAGCACACGGAGGGGTAGACCAGCTATCCTTAATCTAGGTCTCAAGAGTTACAATTATTGTATTACAGGGATATATGCATGCTCATGTTTATAGTAGTGCAATTCATAATAGGCAAATCCTGGAAGCAGCCTGTGTGTCCATTAACAGATGACGAGATGAAGAAAATATGGTATCCATACATGACGAATACACTCAGCTATAAAGAAGCATAAATTTTAGACATTTTTAGGCAAATGGATACATCTGGAGAATATAATGTTAAGTGAAATAAATTAGACATATAAGCTTAAATACCATGTGCTATCTCTCTTTTGAGTAAGGCAAAGTGTAAATAAAGAGCAAACTACAGGTAGGTTCCATAAAAGTAAACAGGGAGATAGATCTTCTGCAAATGGGTAAGGGGTCAACAGACCAAAGCTGAGGGGCAGGTGGGAGTGGATGGGGAAGTAAAAAGATTCAAGTTATGCCATGTACACTGTACCAAATGCAATGCTACAAACATTAGATGTCATAAATACAAACTAAAAATAACAAATTAACAATAATAATGAAAATAGGGAAAGGGGAATGTAGAGATGGAGGGACAGAGGTGTGGGCATGGGTAGGAAGGGGAATAAAATAGAACCAAGATACATTGTGTACATGCACCTACTTCCTCAGCCGACTGTAAACTTCATGTATTGCAAACATGTACCAATAAAACTAAACAAAAAGCTTTGCTCAGACTAAAACAAACAAAAAACCCAAACAAACAGACAAAAATAAAATGAAAATAAAGTGAAATTACAGGACTTTGTGATTAAGAGAAGGAAGAGAGGAAAGCTGGGAAGGGGGAAAGAGTTTAAAATGATGGGAGCATGAGAGTAAATTTAGGAGGAAGAGGAAATTTAGGGGAAGATCAATTCACTACCTAAATGGCATGAAATGTGATGGCAAATCCTTCTTCCATAACTAATACAAATTTATTCTGTGTTCTAACTTTTAAATATGTTATCTAAACAAGAATTCATTTTCATTTCACTTCCTGGATCCTCTTAACAGATCGTCAAGGTTTTATTACACTGGACCAAGAGTCTAACCCCTTTTTAGATCCAATATTTCATCCTAGGCAAATAATATTATCTCTTCAAAATACATATTGCTAGAGCTGAGCATGATGACACAAGCCTGTAATCTCAGCTTTTGGAAAGGCTGAGGCAGGAGGAAAGTTTGAGGGCAGCCTGGGCCACACAGCAAGACTCTATCTCAAAATTAAAAAACAAAAGGGCTGGAGATATAAATCAGTGGTAGAGTGCCCTCAACTAGCCCTCTCTGTAACATTTTTGAGATTTCCTAACTTTGGATTTCCTTCTCTTGCTAATCATCCCAGAGCTTTGTCTTCTCCCATTACATGACCCAGAGTAGTGTCTATTCTGCTGATCAAAAATTAATTTTGGGGGGAAAGTTATTTTGTTCTCATGTATAAATTTTGTAACTTTTGAAAGCAAAAGTATCATCTGCCAACAATACTGTGCTCATTTTAGATGTACACTTTCAGTTTTAATGCATTAACAAATGCACACCATCATCACCACAACCATGAAATCACGTATCTTCATTATCTCCTCTACTTCTTAGAGCTCTATTTGAAAGCCAGTTAGCCACAGAGTGCTGTTGCTTCTGGTTAACACCTAGTAGTGGAACCATTATTGCTTAGAAGTTAAGTATGTGTTTAACTTTATAAGAAACTGCCAAATTGTTTTTTCAAAGCTATTAACAGCACTTTCTAATCGTACCAAAGGTCTGTGAGAGTTTCAGCTGCTCCAGTTTCTCAGGAGCATTGCTAATAAGGATGTTTCAATTTCGGCTGTGATAATGGGTATGCAGTGATGTCTCTTTGTGGTTTTAACTCATATTTCCCTCATGACTAAGGATGTTAAACACTGGAAATCTGTCTGCTTGCTTCAATATTTTCTCATTGCTTTGGAAAAGTTCTTCACACACTTTTCATAAAAATTCTGTGCCACATATACATACTATACATATTTTCTCCTGCATTGTATGTTGCCTTGTACATTCCTGTCTCATGTATTTTGAAGAGATTTTGATTTTTAAAAAAATTCTGCATGCCCTATTTAAGACATATTTGCCTAACTCAAAGTCACAGAAAATGTTGGTTTTCATCTATAAATATTAGTGTTTGAATGTTTACATTTAGTACTGATCCAAAGAGTTAATTTCTATAAATAGTAAGGAGTAGAAAAAAATTTTGATGTGTATCTCCAGTTGTTTCAGCACTCTATGCTGAAAAGACTTTTCTTTCCTCACTATATTTCCTTGGCATCTTTCTTAAAAATTAAGTTCCTAATAAAGTTAACCTATTTCTGGATTCTGTTATGTTCTGTTGATCTCTATGTATTTCTTTATACCAGTAATATATTCTCTTGAGTAATGTAGACTTAAAGTAAGTCTTAAAATTTGTTAGTGAAAGTCTCACAGCATCATTCACTGCTCTTTCAAAATTGATGTGACTATTCTAGGTACTTAGTTTCCTCATAAATTTTAAATATAATTTGTCAACAGCTACAAAAAAAAAACAGTTGGAATTTTCTTACTTTTCAGTATGTCTGATTAAAAGTGACTGATGGCTTAAGTAGGTTTTTACTTAATGCTATAGAAAGTGACATTTTAAAGAAATTCCATTTCCCAATTTTTTTCTACTATGAAAGATTTCAATTGATTTTTGCATATTCAATTTGAATTTTATATCTTAAAATCCTTGAAAAATTTTATGAATTGTATATATAGTCTATATATAGAAACAGGTCACTAGGGAATGATTTCTCTTGCTCAATTTTAATTTTCAAATTTTTCATTTTTTCAGTTGAACTGCTTAGGACCTAGCAGAGGGACCCATAACAACATTGTTGAATTTATTAGCATAAAGTTGTTCATAATATTCCCTATAAAGAGGAATGATAAAATTTTTGCCTTTTTTTCTGCTTTAAGGAAAAATATTAGTATTACATTTTTTCTCCAATTTTAATTTCCACTGCATTAACCTCTCTTCTTTGTATTTCCTTACCTACTTACTTTATCTTTAACTTTTGCTTTTTTAAGTTGAAGTTAGAACCTTAAGCTAATAATTTTAGTACAGTTTTCTTTTCTAATATAGCACTGATAGATATAACTTCTCATAAGTACTGGTTCAGCTGCATTCTATAGCTTTTTAAAATTTTCATTCAGAGAGTAGGGGAGGAAAAATAAAAATTAATGTGTGTGACACACATGTAGTAACTCCCCATAAGAATGTAACCATTATGTGCCACAAACAAAAGTTGAAAACAAAACAAAACAAAAGTTGAAAAGTACTTCTCCTGTCTTCTTGGTTATAATAAAACTTACTGTCAATTTCCAATCATTTGTGTAGTTTTCAAACACCTCTGTCATATCAATTGCTAGTTCTTCAATTAAGATTAGAGAATACATGTTGTATGATTCAGTGCTATTAAATAGAAAATTGTTTCATGGTCTGGAACATGGTCTATCTTAATATTCTATGTACAGTGGAAGATAATGTGTACTATTCTTATTTGAAATAAAGTGTTCTATAAATAGTCATTAAATTACAGTAAGTAAAGAGGTCTGCAGCATTTCCAAAATATAACTTTCTAGGTATTTAAATTTCTATTTTTCTTTTGAGATTTTTAGACTTGGAAAGCTATTATCCTACTTGCTTACTTAACTACTTGTAAGGAGGTTAATGGTAATTAAAGACCAATGAATTAATGAATACCAAGATTAATAATAAAAGGAATTAAACTGGTTCTCTGTAGACATTGATGGATAAACTAAAGGTATGAAAGTTTTTAGTTTAATTTTATCTTTTTCATGAGGTTTTTCACAAGTAATTTGATATTTCCTAAATAGAAAGCCAAGGGCCAGGGATTTAGTTCAGTGATGTAAGCACCTGCCTGGCAAGTATGAGGTCATGGTTCAATCGCCAGTCCCCTCCGCCAGAAAGAAAGAAAGAAAGAAAGAAAGAAAGAAAGAAAGAAAGAAAGAAAGAAAGAAAGAAAGAAAGAAAGAAAGAAAGAAAACCAAATGTCAAATTCTACTTTCCTATTAAATTATAAAATAATTTTGAGAAAGAGAACATACAATGCACTTGGCATCTTCCTATTGTTTATGTGCAAGTTTTAATCTGTAATATTAGCTTTGGTTTTTTTAAAGGATTGAGTGAGATATGAACAGGATTGCCAAATATGTTTTGAGAGTTCACTCTGTTTAGTATTGGTATTCTACATGTTTAATTTATGTAATACTCCTAGCAATGCTCTGGGAATTTACAGTCATTTTACAAATGAAGAAACAAAGGTATTCAATGTGTAAGTTAAAAACGGCAAATTCTGGAATACAACGTGTATTGAACTTAAACAAGCCAAGAGGTTGAAGAAAATAATGAGCCCTGTTTAACACTCCCAGGTAAAACACATTCAAAATGTTTCTGCAAAACATGGTGCTATGAGAAGCTGATCAGGACATAATCAGAAAGTAAGAACAAATTCAAATGATTCAGATTTTTTTAAGAAAAATTTTCACAAAGAAAATGAAAAAACAATACGAAGGTGCATAAATATCGTTAGAATTCTGCCAGTGCATGAGGTGACATGAGTGAAGTATCCACATGACTTGAGTCTTCTTGTATAGTCTGATGAACTATACAAGAAGTACACAAAAGATGAAAATCTGCATTAACCTCTCTTTGTACACAAAAGATGAAAATCTGAAAGTAGTCAATTAAACTATACATAGGACATATTCATTATAATAATGTATGTTAAACAATACAAATGTTTTATCTGACCTTATCACTTACAGTATATTACTATCTATGGTTTCACTGTCCAGTGTAATTATGTAGGCCAGATATGTAATTTTATATTTTCTTGTCATTACACTTAAAAATTTAAAAAAAGAAAGATAGGTGAAATGTATACCTTATTTAATTCAACTGAAGAGATTAGTTTCCACTTGGAATTTACATAAAATTATTGAGGACCGTGTCAGTGAAGCCACCCTCCACTGAGGTAACCTTGGCAGGCCTCTGACCACACTGATGATGCCACCTTCTACCCATGACTGGTGTTGGGAAAAAACTAGCCTCACAGTAGGACCCTGACAACAGTGCACACCAGGCATAGGTTAAACTAATGAGATTGAAAAGAATGAAATTTGAACCAAAAAGAGAATATGACAAAATGAAAAAGCAAAATGTAATCTCAAGCCTTCAGCCCTCCCAAAACAAGTATAGTAGACATTGAAATAGAAAAAGTTGGAAGACACACATCTGAAATCTTAAAAAAAAAAATAGCAAATGAAATAAATAAATCTATGAAACTATGGAGGAAATTAGATCAGAAATAATCTTTTAGCAAATAGACAACCTAATGCTGCACCTCAGACTTCTAGAAAAAGAGCAAGTCAAGCCCAAAGCCCTAAGAAAAGAGGAAATTATAAAGATCAGAGCAGAAACCAATGCAATTGAAACTAAAAAAAAAACAAAAACAAAGAATTAATGAAGAGTTGGTTCTTTGAAAGAATAAATAAAATTGATAAGCCCCTAGCCAACCTTATCAAAAAGAGAAAAGAAAAAATCACTGCAATAAGGAATAAAAAGGGCAAAATCACTATAGACCCTGTGGAAATACAGAAAAGCATCAATACCTACTTCAAAAACCTTTACTCTCATAGGTTCAGTAACACAAAACAAATGGACAGATTCCTAAACACATTCAAATTACCAAAGCTGGACCAAGAAGATGTAAAACTGCTGAATAACCCAATTTCAGTTAATGAAATTGAAAACATAATTAGAACCTTATCAACAAAGAAAAGCCCAGGTCCTGACAAATTCACTGCGAAATTCTACAAGAAACTCAAGGAAGATATAATTCCAACACTCCTCAAACTCTTCAATCAAATTGAAAGGAAAGAAATTCTCCCTAAATCACTCCTGATAGCAAATATTACCCTAATACCACAACCAGAGAAAGATCAAACCAAAAAAGAGAACTACAGGCCAATCTCCCTAATGAACTTAGATAAATAAAATACTAGCAAATAGAGGGCAACAAATAATCAAGAAGATTGTACACAATGATCAAGTGGGATTCATCCCAGGAATGCAGGGGTGGTTCAACATATGCAAATCAATAAACCATATCAACAGAGCCAAAGACAATAATCACATTATCACCTCAATAGATGCAGAAAAAGCATTAAAAAAAAATCCAACACTCATTCATGATAAAAACCCTACAGAAAATTGCAACAGATGGTCTTTACCTCAATCTGATAAAAGACATATATGATAAACCAACAACCAACATCTTATTAAATGGACAAAAACTGAAATTTTTCAACCTAAAATCAGGAAGAAGACAAAGATGCCCATTATCACCACTCCTATTCAATATAGTTCTGGAAACATTACCAGGAGCAATTAGAGAAGAGAGAAAAATAAAAGGAATAAGAATAAGAAAGGAAGAAGTTAAATTATCATTATTTGCAGATGATATAATACTCTACATAGAAGACCCCCAAAACTCCATTGAAAGTCCCCTCGATATAATAACCAAATTCAGTAACATAGCTGTATACAAAGTCAACACTCAAAAATCAATAACATCCCTATTCACAAACAACAAAATCACTGAGAGAGAAATAAAGGAAACCACACCCTTCACTATAGCATCCAAAAAAATGAAATACTTAGGAATCAATCTAACAAAGGAAGTAAAAGATCTATACAGTGAAAACTATATTACTCTGAAAAAGGAAATTAAAGAGGATTTCAGAAAATGTAAGCATATTCCTTGTTCATGGAAAGGAAGAACAACCCACTGTGAAAATGGCCATTCTCCCAAAATTATTATACACATTCAATGCAATTCCAATCAACATACCATTAGCATACCTCACAGACCTAGATAAATCATTTCTAAAATTCAACTGGAATGAGAAGAGACCTAAAATAGCAAAGGCAATTCTGAGCAACAATGCTAAGGCAGGAAGCACCACAATCCCTGACCTGGAATTACATTACAAAGCTACTGTGATAAAATCAGCACAGTACTGGAATAAAAACAGACCTGACAATTAATGGAATAGATTAGAAGATACAGCCACAACTACAAACGCATTCAGCTACCTCATGCTCAAGGGGCCAAACATTTTCACTGGAAGAAAGATAGCCACTTTAATAAATGGTGCTGGAAAAACTGGCTTTCCACATGCTGAAAACTAAAACTAGATCAATGTCTATCACTATGCACTAAACTAAAGTCAAATGGATCAAAGATCTAAATATTAAAACTGAAACACTAAATCTGCTGGAAGACAAAGTAGGTAGAAATCTTGATGACATAAGGATAGGCAGAGAATTCATGAAAAAAATCACACTACATGAGGAATACTTTCTAGAATCCACAACTGGGATCTCACCTTATTAAAAGGTTTTTGAATGCCAGAAGAAATCTCCAAAAAAGTGAAAAGAAAACCCACAAACTGGGAAAATATCTTAGCCAACTGTCCCTCAGATAAAGGACTTCTATCTAGAACATACAAAGAATGAAAAAAAATTAGGGGGAGAAGACAAGATGGCCAATCAGTGAGCAACAAAATACAAAGCCTCCCAGGAGAAACAATTCATACACCAGAATAAAACACCCTGGAGAGACCCAGACAGAGGGAGATGGATCCTCTTGACACAGGAAGAAATTAAAACATAAAAAAGCTCATCAAATACTTCGGGACCACAACTGAAACAGCTGAAAATTATAGGATACAGCATTTTCACAGTGACCTGCCAAGTGTGCACCAGCTTGAATCCGTGCTGGCCGGAATCCGTGCTGGCCGGTAGAGCCGCCCAAACTCATTCCCGCAACCACTCACAGGAAGCACAGCAGCACTGAAGTTGGGGGTTGGTGAGCCCAACAGAGAGCAGAGCCAGCGAAGGGACCTTCATTAATCCACTGTCAGTGTTGGGAATGAGACGCCCCCCACACATGGAAAGGGAGTGACCAAATGGGTGACATGTGGGAATCGGGCAGGAGGAGCCTGAACTGGGAGTGATAGTGACTTCAGCTGGTTGCTCCCTCCCCAGAGAAGATTGGTGGGATTTGCTGGGCTGCACCCCTAGCCAGGACCCAATGAGCCGTCCCAAATCAACTCCCTGCACCGAGCAAATACTGACTGGGTGAAAGGCCCCTGAAGTTTGGTTGGCCCAGTGGGGAGGGGCAGGCAGGAGAGGGCAGAGGTCCCTCACCAGCGTGCTTCAGAGGAGCTGCGGCCAACAGGGAAGGGGGCTAGGACCTACACTGTAACCTGTGTGGAGGAAGCCAGGGCCATGACAGGAGAGAGAGGCAGGAGGAGGCCCCCAGCCCAGAGCCCTGATCCAGGAAAAGGAAAAACAAGGGAGACTGAAGGCAGCAAACATGCAACATCAGACATGGCTTCAGTGGACATTAAGAGATATCTTCGGGACCTTGTAGAGGAGCTCAAAACTGAAATATTAAATCAGGTAAAACAGGATATAAGTAGAGTAATAAAAGAAATGCTCTCAGGAAGCATCTCTCAGGATGATACAGACGGAAGAAGAGAGGAACACAAAAAGAGAGAAACATTCGATAAAGAATATAAAGAAAATATAGAATACATGAAGCAAATTCAAAGAGACTACCAGGAAATTAAAAACTCCATTGAAAGCTTGAAAAATGCCTTAAAAGAAACTAAGGATAGACTCTCAAAACTTGAAGACAAGTTGGCAGTATGTCATGATGAAAGGAAAGATCTCTTAAAAATAACAAGGAAACAGGCAATAACAATACAAAGGCTAGAAGATGACAAGAGAATCTACAATTTAAGAATAAGAAACATGAACGAAGAAGCAGGAATACATACAGGTAAATCACAAAGGCTATTCACGGAAATAATTAAGGAAAACTTCCCAAGCATGGGAAAAGAAAATGACATTCAGTTGTGTGAGGCATACAGAACTCCAGCCACCTACAACCAAAACAGAGTTACACCCAGACATATAATAATCAAGATGCCAGAAATTCAATATAAAAACAGAATATTAAAAACTGTCAAAGAAAAGAAACAGATTACCTATAAAGGTAAGCCCATCAGAATCACGGCTGACTTCTCAACACAGACCATCAGATCAAGAGGAGCTTGGAGTGAAGTATTCAAAACCCTGAAAGAGAATAACCTCCAGCCCAGATTGACATACCCTGCAAAACTGTCACTAGGAGTTGATGGAGAAACAAGATGCTTCCATGACAAAGAGGAACTGGGGGAGTTTGTGACCACTAATCCAACCCTACAGAGAATACTGAAGGACATTCTAGAGAGAGAGAAAAAAAATACCAGGATTTTAGGAACAGTGGCAGAAAGGCCTCAATGAGTGGGGCAGGCAGTAGAATGAAGGAGAAAAGTAGACAAACAAAGGCAGGAAAATAGCATGGCAGAAATGAGGCAGAGAAGGATAAATAGAAACTCTAACATAGATGGCCTTGATAAGCTATATGGTTAATAGTGCATCAGGATTTAAAACCCACATTACTCACCCTACTCTGCTTAGATGTATTATATTCTGTTCCAGTCATTCTACCTGTACTAGATTTGATGGCACAGACAGTAATCCTGAAAATAACAGGATATAGTACGGTAATCATCCTTAATTTCCTATTAAATTAATCTAAAGCTCTGTAAAACCTACACTGTTTTACCATGACTGATCGTAATCGCATCTGGTTTGTTGGATCATGGTTTTGTATTGATAGATTTTATTCAAAGCTGTTATGATTGACAGTATCAGGTCTGAGAGTATAGGCAACTGCACTTAAGATGACAAGATCCACTAGAATATCCACTATGGTTTGATTATTACCTGCCTTTTAAGTTTTATACTGTCTACAATGTTTTATTTTTACTATTATTATTTACTGCTATATTCAATTATGCCTGATGATATAGACATTCTATTGAAGATAATAAGAAACAACACAGTAATCATTGTAGATCACCTTGTACTATGGTTTTATATGACTTTTTTGTTCCATGTTTTTATAGGAATTTGTTTTGTTTTGTCTTGCTAAGTTTTGCTTTTCCCTCTAATACAGAAAGGATAGAAATACAGGCAGAGATTCATGTATGCGTAGCTGTTTACACTCTCACTGTTTGACTACCTACTTTGTATGCTTTAATTTTGTAACTAGAGCAACTATTTCTAAGAGGACAATACGTAATTTATCAACTAGTGATTTCTTAAAAAGTGTTTATCTTTTTTTTAAAATTCTGTATTATCTCTACCCTTTACATGTTTTTTTTCTCTTTAAATAAAAAAAAAAAATTAGGTCCCCAAAATTCAAGGACCCAATCCAAAAATGGGCATCTGAGATGAACACACACTTCTCAGATAAAGATATACAAATGGAATATAAATACATGAAAAAATGTTAAGCATCACTGCTCTTTAGAGAAATGCAAATTAAAACAATGCTGAGATTCCATCTCACTCCAGAAATAATGGTCAGGATCAAGAAAACTACCAATGCTGGAGAGACTGTGGGGAAAAAGGAACCTTTCTCCACTGTTGGTGGGAGTGTAGGCTGGTGCAACCACTGTGGAAACCAGTGTGAAGATTCCTCAAAAAGCTAGGATTAGAGGTCCCATTTGACCCAGCTATCCCACTTCTGGGTATTTTCCCAGAAGAACTGAAAACATCATACCATAATGATATATGTGTACTCATGCTTATAGGAGCACAATTTGTAATAGCTAAACCTTGGAAACACCCAAAGTGCCCATCAATCAAGGAATGGATTAAAAAGATGTGGTACTTTTATACAATGGAGTATTACTCATCTATAAAGAAGGATCAACTCAAGGCTTTTACAGATAAATAGATGCAACTTAAGACCACACTCATAAGTGAAATAAATCAGACTCACATGTGTAAATACCATCTTATCTCCCTAGTGTAAGAAACTAAAAGAGTAAATAAGATCCAAAATCTACAATAGGTATTCTGAAAGGGTAAGAAACTGCTCACGTGAGAAAAATAACTAGTATACGAGAAAGGAGAAAACAAAAAGGGAAAAGATATAAATTTGTGTATATATACATAAGATAGCTAAGATGATTATACTACTAAATCTATTAGTTCATGGAAAAGAACAGCTAATAGTCACAATGTGATTAATTTTGTATGTCTATATCTGATAAAGCAACTCTTTTGACGATAACAATATGCAATATAACAACTATAGTTCAGCTCGTATTATCTGCTTTAAAGGTCTATTGTTATTGTTTTGGGTTTTTTGTTGTTGCAGTTGTTTGCTTGTCTCTGTTTTTGTTTTCTGTTTTTTTTCTTTAAAATAAAAAAATAAAATTGAGAAATTTTATAGTTTTTGTATATACTATGTCCTGAAAACCTAGTGTGTATTTTATATCTATGTCTGTTTTAAATGCTTCATGGTACATTTGTCTGGTGACTACTGGACAATTTAAGTGTAAAGATCAAAAGGAATGTTTACTGAATACCTATCATAGTGCAGTAGGACTAGGGAAGCCAAGAAATAAAAAGCTACCTTTGAGAAGTTCAGCAGAAGCAACACAGAAATAGGTTAAGAATTTGTGACAGATTGTTGAAATTTGAACAGTAGTGCATATTAAATGTTTGATACCAAAGAGGAGTTTCAGGTGCACAATATACAGCAAGCATACATACAAAAGGTTAGGTAAGATCTGATATACTCTGGTAACTACAGATGAACCA
Organism: Hydrochoerus hydrochaeris; assembly: GCA_004027455.1. Taxonomy (NCBI): domain Eukaryota; kingdom Metazoa; phylum Chordata; class Mammalia; order Rodentia; family Hydrochaeridae; genus Hydrochoerus; species Hydrochoerus hydrochaeris. The sequence continues at coordinate 161,684 of PVLA01002074.1, forward strand.
GTTTTCAACAACACATATGACAGTGTATTTCTTCAGTGTTCAACAATTAGCTAGTTCAAATGTACAAAAATACAAATGATAAAAGATGCAACAGTGGAACAAGGTAGAACAAATATAAAAACTTTAAAATGCCAATCTTATGACAAATTCTACTTTACAATTAATGAAGAGCCAGTTAAAGATGTTTAAATGGGAAATGATGTATGAAGTTCCATATACAGTTATACAGTTAAAAGTTAACTGAGAGGAAAAGGTAAACTACAAAGAGACAACTAAGTCTATTGAACTTTAAATTGATGAGCTTCCAAACCACATATTCACAATGGAAGAGAGGAGAAAGAATGAAAGAAAGACTGGGAAAGAAAAGGAACCTAGAATCATCTTAAGGTTAAGACTGTATGGTAATGATGAGAGAAAGAAAAGCTGGGAGAGTGAACTAGGAAGCTATAAAATGGACTAAAGGCTTAAATTAAGAAAATGTGAAAAACTTTTTATGGAGAATGCTCTGGGGAATTAATGAGATAAATAAAAGAATCAATTATCAGCTACTTAGGAAGGCTATGCATCTTGTCTGCAATCATATATACCTGTAGAAATGTCAAATTTACTCTTTTACACAGCTATATAACTTTGCAAATCATACCCTTTAGCAGTACACAAGTGAAAGCAATAGAGGTTTGTCTATGTAGTGAAGTCATTTGTGAGTATATCATAGTTTGTTACTACATCTTTGCCTGTGTTTTACATGACACTGCTAAGTATAGTGTGCTCTTTATTAACAAATCCTTGCATAAACCCCACAAGGATTTTCCTAAAGATAAACCTGGCTTGATAAATGCTATGTGCTCCACTCTGAATTTTAATAAATCTCATAAAGTCCTATCAAATGCAGTTGTAAGATTGTTTTTCAGTGCTGTCTCATGTCTACTTTCAATTATGGCTATGCCATTTTCTTATTTTTGTTCCTTCAAAAACTCTCTCCATCCCAGTCCTGATCTGTGACTACATCAAAGTAACTCAGTTTTAGCAACATTGACAGTCTAAACAGGTTAATTCATTATGGGAAGAAGTTCTGTGCATTGTTCCACGTCTAGAACTCCCAATTCTGTCCACTGGATGCAGTAGTACCCTCCCCCCTTACCCCAGAGCTGTGACAGCCAAATATGTCCTCTAGAAGCAAAATTTTTCCACATTGAGGGCACCTACCATAACAGTGTATCCTTTGCCTTTTGGCTACATTTTGGCCAATGGGAGCACCAGAAAGAGCACACACACACACACACACACACACACACACAGAGAGAGAGAGAGAGAGAGAGAGAGAGAGAGAGAGAGAGAGAGAGAGAGAGAGAGAGAGAGAGACAGAGACAGAGACAGAGACAGAGAGACAGAAAAAGACATAAAAAAACAGAGAGACAGAAAAAGACACAAAAAACAGAGAGAAAGAGACAGAGACAGACAGATAGACAGAGACAGACAGAGGAAGGCAATTTGTTTCCAGATATCTACTACTTCCTCCCCAGGCCATGCAGGCAGCTTATGTTACTCCAAAGATACCACAGGACGCTATCTTCACACAGCACTCGGCAAGCTCAGTGCTCTCTCTCTCTCTCTCCCCTCTCTTCTGGCATAAGTCATAGGGTAACCTCTCTGTTCTTTTCAGCCTGTTTCAGCACACTGTTGAAATAGTGTCCATCAGTAGCATCCCAAGACACCGTATTATTCCTTGTATTTTTCCTAATTTCATCCAAACCTTTTTAAGTAGGTCATTTTATAAATTCTCTTCAAGTTACCTAAATATGTGTGCAACATCTCTTTCCTGCAAAAATTATAACTGATACACTGAAGTGCTTTTCAAAATATTATCAAATAGTCACTGAGAGGCTTTTCCTTTATTAGGCCCAATCACTGAAATGTTTTATGCATATAGCCTTATATTAATCAATGACTGACATCTACAGTGCATTTTAGATCTTAATTTGTTTAATAAATGCTAACTGTGCATAACAATATCGCTAAAAACACTCTTTTTTATTGTGCTTATTGAAATAGGAATATAAATGAATAATACTAAGTGTCAAATCAATGGAATTATAAATAACCCTATATCCAAGGAAGAAGTGTAAGACTATAATGAAATGAGACAGATTCCATACATACTATATACCTATTTCACTATTTTATTTGTGCATCTTAGAAATAAGCAGAGAAGTAGAGAGAGATGATTATTAAGTAATAATCATACAGGCTTTCCTTGAGTCAATAAATTCTTGGGGTCTGTTGTTGTTGAAGACCTTGATTATCTTAGACACTGTGGAAGCTACAAAGGCAAAATGTGGCCTTAATCAGTGGAAAAATATATGATCTCTCAAGGAATGAAAAAACAAGACTGCAGGTGGACATGAAGTTTACATGTTAATTTATCAGTATCACAAGTGGATCTCCACAATGCCTATCAAGGAACTACAAAATAGGTTCGCCACAGACAGCAGCTGAACGCATGAAGTTGAAAGACAAAGAGGAAAAGACAGAGTATACAATGCTTCACGGTGCCATGTGGAAGTCGTCGGTATAACACACCTTTCCTGCTCTCTAATTGCATTCCTGGCATATCTTACCTATATCAATTCTTTGTCATTAAATGAAACATAAACTGGTCTATCTATGCTCATCTCAAAAGGTTATATTAATTAATGATTATTTTGAAGCACAAATATGTCTTCCATAAATCTTAAATACAGATATTTGCATACCAAATCTTACCAAAGCAAAGCACAGCTCTGAAAATGTAAGACAGGTAAAAGAATATGACACAAAGTTCCTACTATTTGGAGGCTATATCTAATCTGAGCACTGCATCTGTGTTTTAGACTTTATTTTTAAAGAAGTTTTAGATTAATAGAATAATTACAAAAAACTGAGTTTCCTATACTTCCTTTTATCCGCTACCCCCATATAAATCCCCATATTATTCTCAGCTTGCGATCCATTACTGACGTTATCAAAGCCAATATTAGCACATTAGGACCTTGGTGGCAAGCGGGTAGCACAAGCCTTACCACCGAGAGCTCTCAAAGCTTTGCTAGCACCCCAGAGGTAGAACTGAAGTCCACGACTTACATTTGGCTTCACCCTCGTGTTAAACAGTTGTAACAAATGTATACTATCACATATGGACAATTACAGTATCACACAGTGTCAGTCTGAGTACACCCTTCTCTCCACCTACTCATCCTTCTGCACTTTGCCAAAGTGCCTGGCAACCATCGATCTCTTGACTATCTGGTAGTTTTGTCAGCCCCAGAATGACACATAGTTGGAATCATATAGCATGTAGCCTTTTAAGACAGGCTTGTTTCCCTTTGAAGTATATATATATTTAAAAATTCCTCCATGTGTTTTGCGGCTTGATAGCTCATTTCTTTTCATCACTGAATAATATTCCACTGAGTGGATGTGCCACAGTTTGTTTATCCATTCACCTACTGTAGAACATCTTGGTTGCTTCAAAGTTTGGCAATTATGATTAAAGCTAGTATAAATACTCATGCACAATGTTTTGTGCACAGACATAAGTTTTCAGTGCATTTGGATAAATACCAAAGAGCATGACTGTTGGATCATATGTGAAGTCTAGGTTTAGCTTTGTAAGAAACTGCCTATCTTCTAAAATGACTGTACCATTTGCATTCCCATTAGCAATGAATGAGTTACTTTGCTTTACATATTCGTGGCATTTGGTACTATCACTCTTTTGGATTTTGGATTTGAGTCATTTTAATAGGTGTATAGTGGCAGCAATTTGATAACTGGCTAATGGACTGGCAAATGGTAAGGAAAGAACAGAGAATCAGAGGTTCCACTTGCCTAGTGAGGCAGTTAGGAAATCAACAGAGACTACAGAAGGGGCACAGGGTAAATATAAAGAATTTTCTACAGTTAATCAAAGAATGAGCAATTGAAAAAAGTTGACTTGTGACATATACAGAACATAAATCTTTGACTATCCAATGTTTCATTTGACAGATTTTAGCACTAAAAAAATCAGTATCTGTTAATTGTTAGAAATCTAACTATCAGGCCATTTATTCTGATAGGTGTGGATATATAGATAAGAATCATGTGATGCAATATCTGAAACTTTTCTGGGGTTGTATAATAATCTCCAATGATGTATAATTGTCTCAGAGATAAGCACTGAGCTTGGATTCAATAGATCTCAGGGTTCTTTTTGAGTTTTTTTTTTTCTGGGTTTTTCACCAACTATGACCTTTTGGTTCTCTTGACTTTTGTAATCTTTGAAGACATATTTATGAATGGAGATATGGCTTTGTCTGTCTACGGTGATGCTGTTGTAATAATAACCTTAAAAGCAATATTAACGTTAAAAACATTTAAGACTATGGTGTGTATTTGAATTATGCAAAGAATTTGAAAATTATAAAGCACTATGTAAAGTGTAATATCATGGCAATGGAAGACCCTTTTGCCACAGAGTTTATAATTTGGCAGGACAGCATATACTAACCACAGTACAATTCTAAAGTTGGGATATGAAATATTACCTGAATAAACCAATGAGAAGATTGTAAATACTAACTTTTTTGTGCCAAGATCTGGAACTACATTTATTCCATATAATCACCCTTCACATCTCTGAGATATGAATTTTATTATCCTCCTCCTTTATAGATGAGGAGATGAGGTAAGTGAACAGTGAACCAACTTGTTCATGGTCACATAGCTAATGAAGATAGTGTAGTTGTATTCTTCACAGGAAACTGGAGAAGGCTACATTACTTATTTGTAGCTGCATTGATCATTTACAGAATTCAAATTTCTAGAAATCAAACCATACTACATAAATTCTTATTGCTGGTGCTAAAATGTTAAGTCTCTTTGCATGGAGATCCTTCATGCAGTATTTTTATTTTCTCAAGAATCAGGTTTAGACACTGGCTTTGTGCCCACAGTTTTATGTTTTATTCATTCTACTAAAAAAAAAAAATCACATCTTCTTCCTATTTCTGACCTTCTGTACCAAGAAATACTGGATAGGACAGCAAGATAAATTTGTGTAAGATTTAGTTTCCCATCTAACCTTTGTAGTTGCCTAGGCGTTAAGAGGCTGGGAATGAGTTCAATCTGATGAGGAGAAAAGGACACTGAATTCAATGTCCAGAGTCTAAAATAGATCTGGGAGTACTATTATTTTAGCTTTTGTGGGAATTTAACATGGGGATAAGACAGAAAAGAGGAGTTTGAATAACTTGCATAGAGATGCTATGCTCCTGTTTCATAAGATCTACAAACATGTCATTCATTTTTCTATTCTAGGACTAAAGGTAGTGTATGTACGGCACAGAAATCCATTACACATTACTCATCTACTGAGTGCGAGCACTTCATATAATTTTTATGGTCTCAAATACATTTTGGGTTTGCCTATGTTTTGTGGATAGTTTTGTAGTTAAAAACCATTATTCACTGCTATACAAAGATCACCTCTCATTCAAAATACAGTGTTTAGAAAGAGTGAAAACTGAAATATAAATGCATTTCTATCTCACATCACATGAAGTACCTGAAATGAGCAGATAAAAGAGGGCAATTTTTAATGTCTATGCAGCAATAGTTCCTGAAAAAAGCACTCACTCCATGAGCTACTGTGACATGTGTCTGAATGGAACAAACAATGGCACTGGCTCAGTAGCACACTCCCGACTAGGTAACATCAACTAGGTGCAGTGTAACAGTATCGCACTGAGCTGCCTCCAGTGAAATGCATAGGAAACAATGTATGTGGTCTAAACTTAAAACTCCAGTGCTACAACTGATGATTCTGTTGTAATTACTTTAAGGTATATTCACAAGGTAACAACTACAACTGTTAAAAAGTTAATAAACTTCTTTCAATAGTTCAAGGGAATGAGAAAGACATATTCCACACTGAGACAGAATTTATAAGAAGTAGTACAAAAAGCAGGTTGGAAATCTGTATGTCCAAGAAAACTATAGCTGTATGATCAAGGAAGAAGAAAACATTAGATGAGTATGCTAGATGAGTACAACCTTTCAAAAGCATGTCTTCTGAATGTTTCACATTAAAGCAAGATTTAACCTTGATGATGGTAAAAGTTTTAATTTGGGTCCCCTTAACTCTTTAGAGCCCAGCATGGTAGTGGATGCCTATTATTCCTGCACTGGGGAGGCTGACACAGGGAGATCTCCTTGAGTTCAAGGCCAGGCTGAATTACATAGCAAAATCCTATCTCAAGCAAACTCATGGATAGGGAACAACTGAAAATTCAGGGCGGAAATAACACCATATAAAATACTATGAATAAATCAAGAAAAATTTAGGATGCAGATCCAAATAACCAATTTCCCAATATTCTTAATGTAGTGTAAAGTGTTGGTACCAAGCAACAAAACAGAAATTTGGTAAGAAAAAGGAAAGGATGATGATCACCCTGTGACTGCTATTACATCTAGCTTTGTGATGCCAAAAACTGTCACATCAAAATGGACTTTTGGGATCTTCTAACATTACTATCTCAAGTTACAAGAGATCCAAGAACCTGAAGTGACAAGACCTGTGTCCTTCCAACCATCTCATGCACTCATTTACTGGCCTACATCTACTGCTACACAGACTATAGATTAAAGAGTGAATATATGCCTAATTTGCACCTGATGTAAAGCTAATGGCCCCGACACATAATCTTGTTGTACGCTAACAATTCATTCCTTCCTGCAGAGGTGAAATTGTTAATCTAAAATGATTTCACTCAGATACAACATTACAGTAGGTAGGATTTGCCTGCAGCTTTGAATAAATTCTTTATTACTAAAAAGATCTGTTACACTCAATGATTCCTCCTGAATTCAGAATCTTGTAGATGAATCAGTACAGGCTATTAATAAAAAGAGTTACAAAGCCTTCCTTTTGACCCTTGACTAATAGTAGAGCTAATGGGCATTGCAAAAGGTAACTAGTTTTTAACGTTTTTCTCTGCTCCGAGTAAAATCTTCTTTGTGGATGTATTCCAGAGAAATAAACAAAGAAGCCTGGTGTCTCAGCCATTGCTGAGAGTTCCTCGCGGCTGACAAGTCTGGGCAGTGACAAATGACACCATCTTCCTCAGTGTGTGACCTTACTCTCCCTCTCATCTTCTTGCAGCTGAACAGGGTTACATTCCCTGCAGAGGAATTTACATTTCACAGTTGCCACGGTGGCATAAAAAAGTAGACAGGGGGGGGAAGTCCTCTTGCAACACGCGTAAACATTTCATCTTATTTATATTCCAGTTGCCTTGAGCAAGATTGAGTGTGTTGGGCTAGAAGACATGGAGAGTTGTTTAGGACAACTTTCCTTTTCCAAGGAAAACATCAGTGGAGCCCTGAGAGAAGCAGGCCGTCATTTTCAAGGGCAGCCAGAGCAGTCACAAAGATAAGGATTAACCTAAAAAACAGTAATAAATTGAATGACTCTGAGCAACGATCTTTCTGGCACCTCATGCTCACCAGCGGCTTGACACTGGATGCATGTAGTTTGGCCCATCTGTCCAAAAGTCATTCTAAGTTACATGATTTACTAAGAAAATATTTCATGGGCTATGAATAATGCATACTTATAAGCAGCTGATAAATCTCTAAGATTTACTTCATTGGTGAAACAACACCAGTGCTCTTCTGAAGAAAATTCCTTTCAGGTACTCATTATAATAACTAGAGTTGTTTACTAATACACAGTGAAACTTCATGAAAATCTGAAGTAGAGAAGGATAACTTTCCTGTTTTATACACACTTACAGTCTGTCTTTTTAAAATTAAGATTGGGAAATTTAGTCAGAGTTTTGGAAGAAAACTACATCATTTATTTGTGTTTTTAGAAGAAATTGATACCACATTCCTGTGTTTTTAGAAGAAATTGATACTACAGTCAGTCTTTTTTTCCTTTCTTCATTTTGTTTTTTTTGAGACAAGGTTTCACTATGCAGTTCAAGCTGGTCTTGAACCCACTTTGTAGCCCAAGCTGGCCTCGAACTCACAATGATACTCCTATCTCAGCCTCTGGAGTGCTGGGATTGTAAGTATGCACCATCACACTTGGCCTTTTTTTATGTATTTAGTGAGCACTGGAAATGCAGTTGGCAGATCTAAGAACAGAGGAGGATAGTGTAGCTGAAGGATAGCCTATAAGTAGAACAGAGAAAGGAACTAAGGATTCAATGACAACCAGATAATGTGTGACCTTTGACCCACAGTGACAATCTGCATTTCATTCTGTGTATGACAAGAGGCCATGGGATGGCTGATAGTGGGGATAGACATCGTGAGCTTTAATTTTTAAAAGAACTGCTCTGGCTGAGTAGCCTAGCTAGGATGTAGAAGTAGAAGCACAGAGACAAGTGTAGAATAGGGAAGGAGCCCGGGAGATAAATGATGAAGACTGGCTTCAGAAGACAGCAGTGGAAAAGGAAGATGTGGATAAGACTGCAGTCGTATTTCTGAAATAGAAGTGAAATGATTACCTGAAGGAGCAAGAGTACAAGAGAAAAAGAATCAAAGAGTTATGTTATATGGCCTATCTGCAAAAGCTATGAGATCAAAGTAAGGGGAAATTACTATGCGTTTTACAACTTAGGGAAAGTGGTCTGGAGTTCTGAAGACTTGAGTTATTTTTACCATGAATAAAATTCAGACAGCAAAAATGAAAGCTTTCTCAGAGACAAGGTAGAACTAAAGTTGCATATTGTATCAGGTAATTAGGTGGCATTTTGAAGGTATCTGTCTATCCAGAAAGAAGAATCTTGTTAAGTAATTTAGAAACACAAGGTTGAAAACAGACCAATAAAATAAGGTTTTAAATAACAGGATTAGGCCTTAGACTCTGATTTTATAGGTAGTAGAAAGCTACTGTGTAATTTCCTAGAACTGGACTTGTTAGTAACTTCCAAATTTTCAGGGCATTAATTTAAAAAGTACACTGCCTAACACCAAGTCATAAACTACAAAGATAAGGATTAATTTACAAAACAGTAATAAATTGAACAACTCTGAGAAGATAAAGAATTTTTGAAATAAATGATATCATAATATCATTCCCTACCCCACCCCAAACACCCTAAACCCCATACACACATACACACACTTGAAAGAGTAAACCTCTAGTCATAATATAAAGCAGTATCTAAAAAATAAGTTAGTGCCTTGCAATTGCTCTATATAAAGGCACCTATTAATTTCTAATAAGAAATAAGGCATGAAGAGAAAATTCATTCTCTCAATAAAGATAAAAACACAAAATTCTGATAGCTATGAAAATCACACATTTTTCTCAAATACCTTCAGAATATTTATCACTTGAAACTAACACGTCAGGAATTTTTCTCCTAAAAAAAATCTTCATTTGTATGCATGAATTATTTTTAAATATGAAAACTTGACTTCTATTTAGAGTTGAATTTCATTCCCAAATACATGTATCAATGGTTCAACTTTTGTTACATTTCAATAAACAAACCCCAAAATCCAACTTATTTTAATGTGACTGTATAGACATTTAGGATGATCAGACATGCTACTTGCTCTGTCCCAAGTAATGGTGACCAGCAAGATAATATTCAGAGGTTATAAGACTCAGGAATAGAAATATCATCCAGTCTGTATAAAAAGCCTTTGTTCATATGTAAAATAAACCCATCCACTATAGATAAGATTAGCTAATGACCTTAGAAATAAACTTGACCACAGTAAGACGTCTGTTTAAAATGTCCATACCCTGTGTCACCAGTGCTTTCTGAATGCAGGCAGAGTGCTGGTGCAGGTCCACGGCTGGAGGAGGACAACCATGGATCCACGGCACCCGGGGTGGGATCTGAGTGGGGGTCTAGGGGTGGTGAGGTTGAGGCTCTGCTGGTGGGGGTCAGAGTCCTCCTGCACATTACAGCCAGATTCCATCCTGGCTAAAATGAGTTTTTGAATCAGCTGAATGACCCTAAGTGGAAAAGGGGGTACTGACTGAGAAGGACAATTAGTATCTTTAATTTCTAGTTGTGGCTGAAAGAGCAGAATGCTCAGTCACATACACTTTAAATGCCCTTATTATGACTCTAATATATCCTTATTAAAGGAACTGGGAGTAAATATAAATAAGAGAGAAAATAAAATGACTGTAATGTATGACCCCAAAATAGTCACTAAGTTCCAGTGTTTTCTCAAGGACAATGTGGGAGGCCTCTTGGTGGCTGTCAGGAGTACTGGTGAGAAGCCTGGCATTCAGCCAGCAGGGCCGTGGGCTGGTAAACATCCACAGTGAATGAGCTCCCTTCCCACAGCAAAGAATTACCAGGCCTGAACTGTGAAGCATTCTTCATTGAGAAAAGGTGGGTCAGGGTGTGGTGGATTTCTTCCAGGTCTTCACACATGCAGACAAAATATCCAACAATGATCTTTCAGACAATAAAAATGTTATGGACACAAATTGTGTGCATGGTTTTATGATCTGTTCTTTTCATGTAGTGGAACAAGAACACCCTCCTATGTAATTATTCTTCTATATCAACATTTAAGGGCTGGTCAGCATACTTTTGGGCAAGTGGACACTTAATAATACTATTGTCAAGTTTCCAGCTTTTTTCTCAATTCTGTATTCCAGTCAGTGCTATGATAACCACCCTAAATGTAAACATATGATGATTACAATTCACATACCTGACATTGTTGAGTCTAAGTACATAATTTCAATGATATGAATACAGACTTCCAACATGTTTTCACAAATAATTTGTATCAACTTATTCTGTGATCATATTGTTGGTTTGCTGGTGATTGTGAACATCTCTAAGGATTGCAGAAAATGTGAAACATCAATTGAGGGCAATGTGTCACCAGGAACAGGCTGGGCTGGTCCCTTTCCCACCCACTTCTAAATAGAAGGTGCCAGAACTACTGTAGAAAAACGGAAAAGTTGAAAACCATGTTAACTCAATTCTAAAAGACAAAGGCCAGGCCCTTTCATTATTTTCCTATAAGAAAAGTATAAAAAGAAAGAAGAGGGTTTGAGAAAAAGAGAGTTGAAGGAAAGTATTAGTGGAGCTTTAGAGTTTGTCTGTGTCCTTCGTCTTTGCTCAGTAGCGGTGAGCAGTGACTCAGGGTTTGGTGCCTGCGGCCACCTTGTATCCTGCTGGGAGAATGCCTTAGCAGCAGCAAGACCCACAGATGTTTCCCAGAGCCGACACAGTTTGAGTGAACAGCTCTGCACATGCAGGCTGGCTCACCAGGCTGTGGGATGTAAACTCACTGGCTCTCACTCCTGCACACCTTGGTTCCTGAGAACTGAGGCTGGAATGATGGGAGCTCCCAGATTTCCCATGGGCGCAGATCGGGCCTCAAAAGAAGCACTGGCAGGGGCTTGGAGGACCAAGGCAATGGGTAATGGCAGAACAGGTTTCCTCCTAGAAACCTGAGATTAGGAGGAGAATGTATATATTGTACAGTGCACCCTAGCAAAGAGTCACTTCAAGACATGCATGGCTGTGCAGGAAAATCAATAGAAGAAAATGAGATTCCAGCAAGGTCAAGGATATTTCTGCTCCTCTCCCTCTTGCCCTCGCTTTTTTGCAGATAACCCATCTGGCTTTCAAATGAACTTGAGATGGGGGCTTTGAGGAAAAAGGGTCAGTCCTCTTCTAAAATATCTACCATTTCACAAAGTTCTGGCATGAAAAATCTGCATGAGAAGATGCTCTCTGTTCTCTTCCTTTTAATGACTTTCCTGCCTTGGAGGAAAAGAAAATGAACCACGAAGATGAAACAGCCAATTTTCAACAGCTACAATTCACTTGGACCTTGCCTGATGGGGTCATCAGGATCTTTGTCAGTATTTGATACAAAAGTCTGATGAATGAAGAGACTCATTGGCCTTGTTCCAAGGAATTTCACAGAAAATGGCTATGAAAAATGAATTCTGATATGGGATACCAAGTCCTCATCATCTCTCTAAATATCTTTAATCTGGGATCTAAAACCAGCCATTACTAAGAAAAGGTAGAAAAGAGAGTGTATGTGTGAATGGGGGGAGGTGTCAATGAACCTGCAGGATCTCAAATCTGTGCTCTACTGATCAGCCCAAACATGCTATCCATGGAATTTGTGTGAAAGAAGCACTAAGGAAGACAACTGTCCCCCTAATATGTAACACCAAAGATTCTGACACTTTCTTCATTTTAAGAGAGAAATTTTTTAACTTTATTTACTCCACTGTCTCCCAAAATGATAAGAATTCAGAATGCTTAATAATTTCACCATTTGCATAATATTCTAGGGATTTGCATGGTTTTCAGGGAGATCTGAGGAAAAATAATGGCAGTGTGACTTCAGTTTATTTAAATAAAGTGGCATGTTCAATGAAGTTGTCACCTCTTGGTGTTCTAAAACTTACTTAATATAACCAAATTATAAACAAACATGGGAAAGATTTTTTTAAATTGTATCTGGCACAACTCTGACAGAAAATGCAAGGCCTTCTCAGAAAAGTATTATAACTGCAATGCATTCTATTTTATTATTGATCTTTTGTCTGCCTTATGGCCTTTCACGCTTACTCTAACCCTGTGCAGCTGGCTAGGTAGTCATGGAGAAGCAGCTTGGGTTTGGAAAGGTTAATGAGTAGCCAGGGGTCTGGCAGTGCATGACTGAATAAATGGACCCAGAATGGAAGCTATTAAACACAGATCCAAAACATTTTAGACTCATTTAATTCAACACTCTTATTTCACAGATGAGAAAGCCCATGCTCAGAGAGGTGAGATGACCTCATGTGCACATAGTAAAAGAGATAAGACCAACTCTGTGTTTCCTGACTGACAGCCCCTGTTCTCTGTACCCAGTCCTCCTTCCCCAGTGTGTGGTCAAGTCAAACAGGCAGTTCAACCAGGATCCAGGGAAGAAGGGCAGGGCCAACCGGCCAAAACGGTGCTCAAACACCAGACAGAGAGCAGCTGTAGTCAAGATATTTGTGATCTACCTTAGTTTCTGACTCACAAGTGTTAGTTCTCCTTTGCAGGAGGAACCCTCTGGAAAAAGGACTGCTACTAAAAGCAGTTAACAGTAGTAAAGATTACTTATTACTTTACATAGGTTATAACACTAAAGGGCAAAGATGAAATACTGCAATACCATTCCATACTTTGCATCCCATTATATTCATCCCAAATTTGGTGACAGAAGAAAGAAGTGCCTGCCTTCTCCCTTAGAGATAGCAGCAATATACAATCTACCAAGCAAAAATTGGAGCCTCAAGGCAAAGCCATACACAGATTCTCCAAACCTGTATGTATGAAATTGCAGTACTTATTAAAAGGAAAATTATCCAGGTTTGTGTGAACTTCAAGTAATAAAATACAAAAATGGTGTGTACATGTGAATTGGGAGATGATTTTGTATTATCCATTATCATACTTAAATAATTGCCTTATAGGCATAGGTCATTAAAATCCATTTGATCTCTTGAACCTAAAAGTTCACATTATACCCCATAATCCATAAACTTGTAACTGAATGTATTCATATATATTGAGTTCCAAATAGAAGTATCATGAAGATCACAGAAGAAAGGTAAAATAGTATATGTACCTTCTTTGTCTTTTTTCATTTACTCAACCATTTATTTAGTCAACTATTCCCAGCTTTTGATTTTTATATGCACTATAGATTCAATAAAAATTAAATATTATTTATTGAAATTTCTTAAATATCTTTTTAGTGATTCTAGAATCACTAAGAAGGAGCACTTAAACTATAACTCAAACATCCTAATGTTGATAAAAATTTAATGAGGTTCTTTATTAAAAAATTATCTCATATTCAAGTTTACACACTATTCATTTTCTCCCTGTAGATGAAGTTAAATTGATGAAAGTTGCATCCAATTCTAGTTCCAATAATTACATACTTACATAAAAAACAAAACTGACATGTCATTTACTTATATTCCTATGAAGATTAAGTAATTGTATTATGTGCTAGATTTGTGTGTGTGTGTTTTGAAAATTTGCAGAACCTTAGGGCCTGTTTTTAAATTTTTCCCTTGATAAAGAAATTAATACCATCAATGTGCTTCCAAAATGAGAAAACTAAAAATCTATGTCTAAAGGAACAAAAGTCAAATCATTTCTTATATTCTGGAGACAACTAACTTGATTATTACCAAAGTTGAGGGTAATACTATTGAATGTCATCATATATAAATATATCTTCTTCTCTTTATGCCTGTTTCCTACACATAAATGCCATGCTGATTTATAATCTTGTTCTAAAGTAAAAACATAACTTAGGTGAAAAAAGATTTCAAAAATACCTAAGTTAGCCAAGAGTGATGGTCCACACTACAATCCCAGCACTCATGAGGTTGAGACAGGAGGATTGCCATAAGTTTGAGGCCAGCCTGAATTATACAGTAAAACTCTATTTTTTTTTAAATCACCTGAGTTTACAAATCGAATTATTGTAATTTACAATGGCAGTTTGCCAAGAGAGCAAATTTTAGTGACTCAGCACTCTTAAGACACATGGAGCAGGGGGAGAGGAGAAAGAGAGAATGCAAAGGAGGACTAATGAAAGAGGAAAAACAGAATGGTAATTATCTGAGATGATGGTTATGTTATTTTATTTACAAAAGAATCACTTCACTATATGTGTACATTGTAATACATATATTAAAACAAGTTTGAAACCATCCTACATATATGAAGGTATTGATGAATGAAATACTACCGAATGTGTCAGGCTATCTTTACCTATGAAGGACCCTGAGCATCCACAACGAGAACGGGTTCATGAAGAATGCTCAGGGGTCACAGGCTGTGGTCTGCAGAACTGCAACCTGTATCAAGTATTTGTGAAGAAATAAAGCCAATTGCTCAAATGTGACAGCCTGTTAGCTGCAGTGCCTTAAAGCGGTTCTATCACATTTACCTTACAACACCTTTTTCTAATAATCAAAATTATCCTCACAATCAGTTCCCTGAAGATGGAATTTGGGAAAAAAATTCCAAACATATAATCATGTACATGTTGCAAAGTTGTAATGCTTACAGACTAGCAATTACTGATCCTAGGACAGAGGTGACTGCATTTTATGTCTTCATGATTAAACAGCTAAAATATTGTGACCCCTGTCTCTATATTGTGAGGCAACTTCACAATCTGCTGACAGAGACTTCAATGCAATGTAAAGTCTAACATTTATTGAATATGCATAATATTTATTGATAAGCTAGGTCTTTCTCATTCCAACAACACTGTTTTCACCTTTCCTGTGATGGCTCCACATCTTTTACAACTACATATTTTTCTCAGAAATCCAAGATGCTCCTCTCTTCCTGGATAAACATGTTAGTCTCCATGCATGGAATACACATTTCATTTTTCCTATTTCTAGGAGGGGATGGAGAGAGGGTGCCAAGAATCGAAGCCAGTGCCTTCACACTGAGCCACACTACCTGCCTTTTTCATTTTTTATTTTGAGATAAGTTCTTACTACAACTGTCCAGGACAGGTTGGAACATGCAATCCTCCTGTTTCAGTCTCCCAGAATGCTGTGGTTACACAGGCAAATTTCTTTTTCTTTTTTTTTTTTTTCTTTTTTTGGTACTGGGAATCAAACTCATTACCTAGCAGTTGCCAGGCAGGACTGTGCCACTGAGCTAAATCCCCAGCCCAACAGGCCCATTTCTTGATGTCAAGAACCACACGTGTTTCAATTATGTATCCTCCATAGGAGAATACACCAGAATATCCAGAACTTATAAAACTCTAACTAAACAGGTGAATGCTGTTGGATTTTAATCAAAAGATAACATTAGGCCTAATTTGTTGATGAAAGTATATTTTTTCCATTTAAAATCTTACTAGACCAAAATTCACAATTCACCCATGTTGAACCCACTGAAACAACTTAAGATACAAAGAAAGGCATAATAGATACATTTCCAAGTGGGAACACAATTATAGACTGAAGTGAGTAGAATATTGATTTTTATGCATACACTGCAAAATATCACTGACTGTATATCTTTTGAAATAAATCAATTAGGTCAATTAGGACTTTTAATTATCATATTATGCTTTAATCTAAGTTTACAAACATTTAAAGACTTTATAATCTAACTTTTCTAGAACATTTCAAGATAGCATTAAAGAGATGCTCATTTACTCAGCAATGGTTTATCTGAGCAGCAGGTATATGGAAATCATTCTGAGGGGCTGGGGTAGATCAAATGCTCTGGTAATGAGTTCCACATCATAAACATATCCTACAAAGCAATTCTGATTCCAGTAACATTGAGCGTAAGTGAAAGCACTCTTGCTACAAGCAATTCTACTTTTCTTGATGACGTGGGAAAAATAAATACAAGCAATTCTACTTTTCTTGATTGACGTGGGAAAAATAAATTTTATCTGTATAACATCGTTAATTTGATCTTAAAAGTCTGCTAATGTATTTTTAGCATGCTTCTACTGTGACATTCAAATGAATGAGTTTCAGGAAATGAATCATATGAGTGATAATTTCGCATGTACATAGGTAAAGATATGTATCAGAAGGTCATTATTCTAATATATTAGAGAAGATCATAATGTTTGATGAAACAAAATATTAAAATTCAGAATAATCTGTTTTTGTTTTAATGTAATTTATATCATTAGAAAGTATTATTATGGGTGGCTGTTTTCATAAAAATACACAAAACCAGTATCTTTTTATTTGCTCTTTATTCACTAGTTGCTCAGGAATATTATTTAATTTGTACACACTTGTAACTTTTCTTATTGCCTCCTGTTATTAATTTCTAGTTTTACACTATCATGAATAGAAAAAAACGGCTGCTATGAGTTCAACTTTTTTATATTTGCTAAGACTTGCTTATGACCTAACACATGAATGTTCCATTTGCACATGACAAAAATGTATGCTGTTATTTTGGATGTAATATTCTGCATTTGTTTGTGAGATTCATTTACTCTATAGTGGCATTCTAGGCTACAGCTTTTTTACCAACATTGTGTCTAGATGATCTATCTGTTGTTGAAAGTGGGTTGCTAAATCTCCTATCACTCTACTATCTCTTCAGTTCTGTTACTGCCTGTTTTATATGTTTAGGTGCCTCTAAGTTGGCTGCATCTATAGTTACAATTCTTATATCCTCTTAGTGAATTTTTCACATTATATATTATATACAGGTGAAGTATCCCTTACCTGAAATCTTAGGATTGGAATTAATCAGATTTTGAATATATCTGGATTTATGAACATTTGCATATACAAAATGAGGTATCCTGGGAATGGACCCCACACTAAACATGTAACTCTTATGCACTTTATATACACCATCTGTGTAATTTTAGACAGTAGTTTCAGTGCATTCTATTTTGGCTGCACCCCATCTCATGAGGTCAATTATGGAATATTTATGTGTGGATCCTGTCAGCACTAAGAGCAAAATCAAAGATAGATAATAGGAAGAAGACAGATCCTTCCCAAATGGGAAGGAGATTAAGAGATGGAGGGGGGAGAGGAAGGAACAAGAAAAGGGGTGAGAAAAGAATTAAGATGTGTTAAGTACATGCACCAACTCCCCATGAGGAATGTGATTATTATGTAATGCAAACATGAACTAATAAAAAATAAACTCTATTAAAGAAAAAATGTTCTGAAGTTTAAAGCATTTCAGATTTTTGGATTTTCAGATTACAGATGCCCAACCTATACTATAATGTGATATATTTACTTTGTCTTATATGACAGTTTGGGCTTTAAGTCTACCTTGTCTCATATAAATGTAGGTAAGTGTCCTTTCTTTCAATTATACTTGCATAGTTTAACTTTTTCTACTTTTCCTATTCATTTTTCAAGATTACATGTATGGTGAGTTTTTATTATATAATACATAATGGAATCTTGATTTTCTAACTCATTCAACCACTATTTCTTTTGATTGAAGAAATTTAATCATTTATACATAGCGCAGTTATTAGAGTTTGGGAATTATCACAACCATCACATGATCATCTCAATAGACGCAGAAATGTGCCAAGAGATGTAGAAAAAAAGCCACCATCCTTTCAAAATAAAAATTCTCAATAATTATGTATAGAAAGATTATATTTCAGCCTGGCATGGTGGCACACACCTGTAATTCCAGCATTCTGGGAAGATGAGGGCAGATTATCAAAAGTTAAAGCCCTCAAGCCTAGCCTGAGCAACTCATCAAGTTAGTGAGACCCTGTGTCAAAAGCTAATTTTTTTCAACAGGCTAAAAATATAGCTCAGTGCAAAGACCCTATGTCAAATTCCCAATATCACACACACACACACACACACACACGAGACAGAGACAGAGAGAGAGAGAGACCTGTACATCAACATATATGACAACCCACAGCAAACATCACATTCAGTGATCAAAAATTTTCCTCAAAGATAAGAGAAAGACAAGAATCCTACTTTTGCCACTTCTATTCAATATTAGTACTGGCATTCAATATTGGTACCAGAGTAATGAGGCAAGGAAAAGAAATAAATGAAACCTAGAATTTTAAAAAAAGGTTATATTTTTACCATTTACAGATGATATGATCATTTATATATGTAGTAGATCCTAATGATTCCACTAAAAAAAAAACTATTAGAACTAATAAATTTGGTAAGGCTGACAAAAAAAAATCAAAATGCACAAATCAGTAGTAGTTTTATATACTGTACCCAACTGTCTGAAAAAGAAATCAATAGTCATGTTTACTATAGCATCAACACAAACCAAGCACTTAGGAGTAAATTTAGTCATGTTTTTGAAGTATCTACATACTGAAAGCTGTCCGACACTGATGAAAGAAATTAAAATTACAAATAAATGGATTAGAAGAATCCATATTATCAAAAAGTCCAAACTACCCCAAAAAATCTAGAAATTCAATGCATTCCCTACCGAATTTCACTCCTTATCAAATTGTTTTCATAGAAATTTTAAAAAGCCTACGATTTGTACAGAACCTAAAAGAACCAAAGGAAAAGATTGTACACACTGAAAGTGATCTTAAGCAACAAGTAATTAAAAAGCCATTATGATAGCTTTTTACCTGGACACATTATACCACCTGATTTCAAAAATACCACAAAGCTATAATAACCAAAATGCTATTTTACTGTCATAAAAACATTTATATAGAGCAGTGAAACTGAATAGAAAACCGCAAAATACATTCATACCCTATCAACTGATTTTAACCAGAGATGTAAAGAGCATACACTGGGAAGGGGGCAGTCTCTTCATCAAGTGGTGTTGGAAATTATTTACAGCCACACACTGAAGAAAAAACCTGGACTCTTTTCTCACAGCAAATACAATACACTAAAGACTTAGACACAGTACCTAAAACAATAAATCTGCTAGAAGAAAACTTAAAAGATCAGCTTCTTGAGATTGGTCTGGGCAATGATTTTTTTATATGACTACAAAAATACAGGCTATGGAAGCAAAAATAGATAAATGAGACTGCATTAAAACAAAAAGCTTTTGCAGAACAAAGAAAACAATCAACAAAAGGAAGACATAAGATACTTTGTGAAAATATTTGCAAACTCTATATTTGATAGGGAGCTAATATCTAACACATAGAAGAAACTCAAATATATCGATACCAAGAAAATAAACCTGATTTTTAAAAAGGCAATTAGAACTAGGTATGATGACTCATGGCTGGAATTCTAACACTCAGGAGGCTGAGGCAAGTGGCTCCCTGAAAATTCAAGGCTAGAATAGGCTACATAGCAAGATCTGTCTTAAAAAATGCTCAAGTCTCTAATAATTATGGAAACACAACTTAAAATCATAATGAAATATCACCTCAGATCTCTTAGAATGGTTTCTATCAAAAAGACAAAAAAAGAGATCTGTACTCCCACGTTCACTGTGGAATTATTCACAAAAGCCAAGATACACAACCTTTGTCAATCAACAGGTGAATAAGTAAAGAAATATGCTACACATGCATACAGTATAGTACCAGTAAGTCTTAAAAGTAGGAAATATTTGTATCTCCTGCAACATGGATGAACTTTGAAGACATTATGCAAAGAAAAACAAGTTAGGCACAAAAAGACCAATCTTGCATGATCTTTCTGTGAAATGTGAAACCTAAAATCCAAACCACAGAAACAGACAGTAGGACCAGAGACTGAGAGATGGAAGAGCACGACTTTAACAGGTATAAAGTTTCAGTTTCAGTTGGAGAACTAGAACAAGGCATATAGTTAGTAATACTACATTACACATTGGAAACTTGCTAAGAGAGTAGCTCTTACATGTCACCACAAAAAGAAAAAGAGAATTATGTGATGTGATGAATATGTTAATCATCTTGATTATTACAACCATTTCACAATGTATATTTACATTAAAACATCAGGACTGGGGAGACAGCTACACAAATAGAGCCTTTGCCTAACATGTAAGAGGCCACAAAAAACCAAACTCCTTTCATCTTGCACTCCATAAATAATACAATTTTTATTTATCAATTGTATCTTAATAAAATTGGAAAAGAATTTACCTGCAATCATATCTCTCTGTTAACATCAAAAGTAAGTAGAGTGCACCAAAGCATCTCCCAAACAAATTTAGCAAGTAAAAGAGAAAATTCAAAATGAGCTACTGTAAGCTCTTGGTGCCTAACCAATGAAACAAGAAAACATAAAAGGAAAAAAGAAGGAGAGAGAGAAGGAACAGGAGAGAGAAGGAGGGAGGGAATCAGCCAGGGAACAGTTGTGCCAAATTCTGTATCTCCAAAGAGCACGCAGGGGTGGGGAAGCTAGTGCCGTCACCCACCATGCAGGGTGTGGAGTTCCTGACACTAAGAGATACCAAGCCTTGGGAGAAGTGCAAGGTCACTGTCTGTTCTACAAGCCAGCTGTCCAGCAGCCCTGCTTACCACATTCTTCTTCCTCCATGTTCCTGGTACCCTGTAAGCAGTCAATATTGCTTAAATAAATGACTTTCCCTTTGGGGTCATTACCAAATAGTTAAAAGAGGAAAGAAAAAAAAAAAAGACAGGAATGCTTAGTTCTAGTCACCAAGATCACTTGACCACAGAGAGATATTAAGTTATTTTAAATTCATATAATGAATAATTTGATGGTTTTGTTGAAGTTCTCTAGAATTTTGCCACCCCATTGAGGAGGCCACAATTGTAGGTGTTTATGAGAGCATTCCTTGAATTATTACAGAATCTCAAAGCCTTATTGCTAAATTGGGCTTTAACAATTTTCTAGTAGAGTTTCCTCATTGTTTGAAAAAAGGCCTTAAGAGATCTGCCAGCCATTTAGTGACCAAGCTGGGTAAGAAGACCAGTTATTTCAGTTCCCAGTACAATGGTTTTTCCACAGCTAAGCTGCAGTTTCTAACACAACTTCATTTTCACATTACAAAGTTGTAAAGACCCTGCAGTATGCAATAAAAGAACTATCTCCAAATGGTTAATTTTATCACATTGTTTAACTTTATGCTTTAAAATATCAAATTAAGTGCAATATTTTTAGGAAGGTAGAAAACAAGCTTGATTTTGTAAAAAGATGAAGCACTCTCACTTCTCATTTATAATTTACATTGACTATTTTAAATGGAGATGGAAGTGCAGATGGTGCATTTCCCTGTTTTCTTTATAATCTCAACCAAGTAAATGCTCAATTTAAATCATTTATCCACAGTTCTACTGGTCAAGGAAGTGTCATAGCATAAAGATAAACACTCCAGGTGCCCAGACTACTCCAACTGGCTCTGTGATCTTGGGTACTGACTTCCCCTCTGTGCATTTCAGCTTCCTCATCTGTACAATCAGTACATTTATTTCTATCAATCAATGTATATTTATATCCATAGAATCAGTATATATTTATATCAGTTTTCACATCTGCACAATCAATATACTGCACTAAGTCAATTTTTAGATTGTCAAACAAACTTGGGACACAAAACGGGTCACCTACCTCCATACTTCTGAGATCCCTTCCAACTTTTAAAATATAATAAAGTTGCACATATAATTTCAAATGGGAAATAAGAATTGGTATAATTATTAGCACAGTAAAGATTATTTGAAAAAGCATATTGTGGGCAAAAGACCACAATTGTCATCAATCCCACATTCAAGTGTTAGATAAAGTACTTCTCTACAAGAGTCAGATTTCCCACAATACAATGTCACTATGTGTAGAAAATCTAAATATGTCATGGATTTGTAACACTGTGTTTTATTATCAACATTTTAATGAGCCATCAAGGTAATCCTGCTGCTTATTGTTACCTGAGTAGAGATGACCCAGAGAGGTCTGCCCACAAATCAAAACTCTCTTCTCAGAGTTTCCATAGAATTCATTCCAAAACCATTTTGATCCTAACTTTTGAATAGTTGAACAGCCAGTGTTCCTAAACCATGGGTATGAGTATAAACAACTCAGAAAGTCACCAACTTAACAAAACAAGTAGAATGCTTATCAAAGGCACACACTGATAAAAATAAAAAGGCTCAGAAAGTCATTCTATTAATTCACATGTCTTAGTTACTTCCCTCACTGCTGGAACAAAACACCTGGAACCCATACCTTAAAAGGCTGAGACAGGACGACACGGTAGATACAGCTGCTCAGGCACAGCAGACAGAACAGAGAGAGAGAAAGGAAGGGCCAGGGAGGGAGACAGGCTGTTCCAAGCCACATGGGACCCAAGGCTTCAGACCAGACTGGGCAACACCGCCTGAGAGCATCAGCTCTATATCCCATAATCCCACACCTTCCAAAATCCTTTCCCATGAGCACATGAGGCTCTTGGGGGACACTGAGATATCCAGACATCTAGCTCACAGCAACTAAAGAAATGCCATCCATTCTCATGGTGCTTATAACGTAAAGGGGAAAAATAAAATAAACAGCACATATAAAAATAAGTAAATCCTTATTTTCAAAGGCAGTAGACACTTTGGCCAGAGAGAGTGAGAGAGAGAGAGGGAGGGAGAGAGGAAGAGGAGGAGAAAGAAGGGGGAGATTGAGAATGGTTCTAATTTTAACTATATCAATACAGTCCTCACCATGAAGGTGTCATTTAACAAAAAACAGAGTAGATGAGGAAGTGAGGGAAATAACCTGATTTAGGGAAGAATTTTACAGGCAGAGGGAGGACATCAGGTGAGGGTATACTTTCATTCAAGGAATAATATGGCTAGGAAAAAGATAAAATTATCCTGCTCTTATGATCATGAAAATTCTAAAATTTCACCTTCTAGCTGGACTTCATATTCTAATGCTTTCACATTTAAAATGAAAAAGGTAAGTAAGGCCTGCTCTATAAACTTACTAAAGTCTCATATTTATCAAGAAATGCAAAGCTAAAATTCTAAAAATTTCAGAATATTCCAAAACCAAGTTTCTTGGGCATTTTTAGCCTCCTAGTTCCCACAAACATATACTTGATAATGAGCTGTTGTGTGATATGCAAATATGTCATTTAACAGAGATGATATCATTACACAGAAATCAAGTAAGGTATTCATTTTAGAAATTCAGAGATTAAGCATAAAAAGTTTTTTTATTCCAAGGAGAAATTGCAAGATTCAGAGTTCACATGAAAGCATTCATTCTTTCTGAAATGTCACTGTGCCTTTCAGCATTACTATACTGTTCATTTCATTAACTTTCTTTCAAAAATTGAAACAATTGTGATGACTGTACAATTTACACATTTCTCTGGATTAATATTACCAAAAAAAGGACCCATCTAGAGGCAGTACTGTTTTATGAAGGGTCAGAAAACCCTTCCCACAGTAAACATCTTATTCCTGCCACTTGCCTTGTGAGAAAATGAACTGTGACCTCAAGAACTGACAAATATAACGTAAGACACGGGTAGCCATACCTTGCCCAGCTGGTCCTTTTTGACAAAGCCAGTGGCAGCTGCAATGTTCCCAGCTCCCTCCACTGTCTTGTGTGCCACTGCTGTCACGCCTGTCACCACTGCTCCTCCAACATTTGTTACTTGTTCTTTGGTCTTCTCAGCCACTAAATTTTAAAAAAATGTATTAAATTTGGGTAAAATGACAAAGACTAAATCTACTTCCCTTTGCTTTCAATGTTTTGACATGTGTATCTACACACATTGTAAACAGAGGGGTCAGAGGAAACAAAATGGACAAGAGTTTGAAGTGAGCTTGGCATAGGCAAACACTGACTCTTTGCTGGTAGAAGGTGCTTCTTAGCTAATTGCCATGAACATACAACTTTGAGTGGTCTGTAGTGCACGTTAAGTACAGTGCATAGAAGGCAGGTGCAGTGACAGTCTAAGCAATGTCAGCATGATACATATTTCTTTCCATCTCACTCCTGCTCTTTGCTCTCAGTCAGCAAGCTCACTTTCACTAGTCTTCTAAATAAGACAGCTTATACTACTTACAGTTGAATGCTCCAATCCAAGAATTTGAAACTTGAAATACTCTGAAATCTGAAACTTATGAGCACCAAATGACACTACAAACAAAATTCCACACCATGAAACCTTGTTTTGAACACCAAACTATTAAAAATTTTTCATAAAGTTACCTCCAGGGAATATACATAAAGCATATGAAACAAATGAATTTTGTGGTAGGACTTGTATCCTATCCCCAAGATATCTTATTATATCAATGCAAATACTTCAAATCCAAAAAAGGTTGAAATCTGAACCATTTTCTTCTATGCATTTCATATAAGGGGATATAAGTGTTATGCATATATGTTAGAAATAAACAACAGAACACATTTGTGAAAGAATTTTGATCCTTTTATAAGAGTTCTTAATAAGATTGACTTCCAATAATTTTCATGGGAACAAAAAGCCAGACTTTAGTATAAACACTAAGATTTATTGAGCATGTTAAAGTTCTTTCATGAAACAAAAATATGATATGGTGTTTCAGTCAGAAATGTAGACACAATAGTGTACATGTGGGATTTACAAACAGAGGTTTTACCATATCAAAAATTCCTCATGATGTCACAGAATTGTACTTAATTGCTGAATCAATCTTTCTACATTATTTTCACAAAATGACATACGAGAAGACTAGCTCAAAATGTTTTTCAATTAATTGAAGAGTTTTTCAATAAACTGAAAAAGTATCTAAAGACAAGAGATTCAATTCTTTTAATAATTCAGGTCAATACAGAAATAAACCAATCTCTCCTCATGTAATCTTCTATACCATCCATACCACAGAACCTGGGCATCTCCATCTTTTATCTACACTTATGTCATGTTTGCCTTTTCATTTTGCCACACAAAGTCATTCTTTTCTTTATTCTGTCAACTCAAAATTTTTGGCTTTTTGAGAAACACCATCCTAAACAAATGAAGACATTTTTCGTGTTATGCATTATATTCTCTAGACCAGATTCAGCTGGAAGAAACCGAAGCCTCACATCATGCCAGCTAGTAACTGTTTCCATGTGACTGCTACACTGAACATATTTGTGTCACCAGTTAGAGAGGACAATGACCCAATGGTGTAGGCAAAGCATTTTGTTTTGAAATGGCTTATTTAGGACAAGTTTACTCTTTAGTTTAGGTGCTGTGGGGATGCCTGAAGTGGTTAGGGTTTAGACAACCTAAAACCAGAAAGGAGCCCCCTCAGTCGCCACTCTCTATGCATCCACTGAGTTAGAAGAGTGTGGGCCAGCGTCTGGCTGACACCCCGCCACTTACAGGGCCAGGCCTGACACCGCCTGAAGAGCGAGGACTAATCCCAATTTAAGTTCAATTTAAATACCACTGAAACTGTACTAGCGATTTTATGTTTTTAAACAATCTTGGGATGTTGATCCTTTAAATTTAGTGAATTATGCATTTCAACTTGTCATTTTTTTTCAAGAACATGAATAGAAAGTTTTGCTTGAGATGAATATTTTCTTGTCAAAAAACTCGCAAAGCAAGACAAAATTAGGTTTTGATTTTTTTACAGACTCATAGTTTTTCTGCCAGCCATGAATTTTACATATGTAGATAAACTTTTATGTATAAATTTTAATGTATTGGTTTAACACACATACACTACACAGCAGCATATACTATACTCTCACTAGGTTTTATTACTCTAAAAATAAGTAATTTAGCTACATTACAAAATGACAGTTTATAGGTAGCAATAATAGACATATTTTAAAAGACTGATTTCTGTAATAGGTTTCTCACTGACCTCAAAACCCTTTTCCTTCATTCAAAACCTTTTAGACTATCTCTCTACCCTTTGGCATTTTATAAGGGGAAAAAAGACAAAGTCAAATTAGTACATTTCAGATTTAATAAACTGCATTTATTTTTAAAGGGCATACCTTTAAAAATACCAGAATAAAATGGAATAAAACTAATGAGAAACAAAATGGCTATTTCCCTCTTACTCAATAGAGACTATAATTGAATTTGCTTACATTTTTCCCAATGCACCAATTTTTCTTGTTTTGGTATACACAGCTTCCTCTGGCCAAAAGCTTGTATTCCACCTCTGTTTATTCACAAAACTCAATTCCTTGTTAAAATCCAGCTCAAAGGCCACATTCTTTGTTACAAACAAACAAACAAACAAAAAAAAACAACTAACAAGTGCTTTTCTCTGCCCTTCTATGCTCTTATAGTTTTAAATGTATCTCTCAGGTTGAGATTTTACATTGCATTATAATTATCCATTCAATGTATCTGCCTATCTCGATCCACCCTACTTTGAGTCCTTTAAAATATGGGATCCTGCTTTATTATTCTTTGTATTATTTTATAACATTTACTCAACAAATATTTTGGAATTCACTAAGAGGAATTTGTGTCTAAAGTATACATTAAATAATTAGATTTACATTTCATTTTAGCTAAATTAAAGGTAAAATTTCAAAAAAATAAATGTGACACTTTCATAAGAAATATAGTAAATCTAATCTGACATTAAACAAAATTATAAAATTAAGATCTAGCTTTGAGCTAATACATAAATGAAAGTGCAGATATCAGATAATAACATGTTGAAAGTTCGCTTGGATCGTTATAGTATATTTCTGTTTATAAGAATCGAAACTTTCAGAAAATCTCCAATAATAGGAATTTCTTTTACATCATACTTTCATGGAAAAACAAGTAACTTACATGTTACCATTTCTAAAGTTTCTTCAAAGATTTATCTTTCAAGTAAATATATTCTCGTATACTACTTTAACATGATAATAATAACTGATAATAATAACTTCCTGGAGGTCAAAAAGCCAGGAGTTAGACTGCAGATTTCAGATTTTCTAACCAGAAGAATTTATTTTAATTTTTTTTAAAAGTCCTTGGCTTAAATTTACTGACATCTACATTTCTGCAAAATAGATACTGGGATAAATCCTGAAGAAATTATTCTTTTAGCAGTAGTAAATGTTATATACTATATAACAAAGACTACTAATAATAACAAATATTTATTTAGCAGTTACGGTGTACCTATAAAAAATATTTTAGATCAAGTGTAACAACCAATCATCTAATTATCCTAAACTTATTTATGCCCATAACTAGAATTTGGATTTTATATTAAACAGCCTTATTTAACAAGTTAAGTCACTTATCTGATAGAGATGAAACAGTCCTCATTGCAGCTGGTTCCTCCCAACAGCCAGACTAGTTGTAACAGCATATTTGATACTGTACCTGTGACATTTAATCTTTACTGTCAAGGTGAGTGACTTGAGACATTAGTCAACCACACTTCTGAGTGTATCTGGGGGGGTCATGGGGACATGATTTTAGGGACAATATCTGGTTCCTGGTCCAATTTACTTGCTTCTTTCCTAGTTTTCTATTTCCCAGCTGCCATGAATTGATTAGTTTTGCTTCACCACACCCTTGAACAATGAAGTTTTGCCTTGGAGCCAGCTTCCCATGGACTGAACCCTCCGAAATTGTGATCTAAAATAAACCCACCATCCTTTAAGTACCAAATTCTGGGTATTTTGTCCCAGCAACAGGAAAGCTGACCAATGATGTGCCTTTAACAGAGTCCTCGACAGGTTCCACTATACTTATTGCCTGTGCCCAAAAACAATGACCTTGCTGCCTAACAGTAACTCTCAGAGTTTTCTATGAAATAGTAGCTTCATTTTACCCTGTATCTAATGAAAGAAAATTTCAACAGTCAAACATCTTTGAAAAGCTCTGGATTTACATTATCCCAAAATTCTTTTTCTACTATAGAACAGCTCAGATTCTCTAACATGCTGAATAAAGAATGAAATATGTAAAGTATTACAAACGTATAAAATTACAGAAACATTATAGGCTATTATCTTCAAGAATATTTTGTAAAATGTTGCTTTATTATAAAAACCTCTCTCTCCCTCTCTCTCTCTTACACACACACACACACACACACACACACACAGACTCATTTACAGTTTGGCATTTTGAATAAGACTAAAAACTGCCAAACTTGCTGACAGTGATTTTTGTACCTTATTTCAACTACCTCCATTAGACAAAAGTATTAGTAGTTAGCTTCTTCACTTTTTGGCACTGGTTCTGAAACCCTGCCAACATGATATCCTCTTTCTAAATCACATGGCTTCACTTTCAGCTATCTCAACAGAATACCATTTATCTTGGCTGAAACTCGTCAGGTAGCAATCTCCACCTCCGCTAGCCAGTTCTTAATAAAATCTTGCTCACCATCATTCACAGAAGGCTCCTAGATGGCATCACAGCATATTTATTGGCCAAGCTCTCTGCGTTACATACTGGATTGCAACAGAGCAAATGAAAGCTAAATAATTAGCTTCTAAAACAGTTTTCAAAGCATCTGCTTTATTTTCACAACTTCATTCTTATCAAAAATATGCATTAAAAAGGACATGAAATATCTTTCTTCAGTGTTGTAAAAATGTTGCTCAATAAGGGTCTACTAGAAGGAAATAAGTTAACACCTGAATAATCATAGTATTTGCTTCCAGTTTTCTAAGTATTTTGTGTATTATTAGGTTCACTTAATTTCTTTAGAGACATGGAAACCAAATCACCCAGAAGTTACAAATCTGCCAGAAATTTGAACTAAACAAATTTGATCATAACTACAACAGTACATTCACACTGCTCATTTGATTTTCCCCATATCTCTTTTATAACTCCATGATGCAAACATGTTATTTTCATGAAGCATTATGTTTAATGATTTCTGACTACATGAATTATATTTTTTACTATATCTCTGGTTTCATCATATCTGTCAAGAAATAGTATCACATAACATAAAACTCAATTATCAACTCTGTGGGCTAATTTGTTAAACTTTGATTTTCTTTTAAATTTTGGTACTGAGAATTGAATTGAAACCAGATATTTGCACCTTTAATTTTTAAAATTTTTTGTTTTGAGACAGGGTCTTACTAAATCCCTATGTTGCTCATGTTGGGCCTGACTTGTCATGGATATTACAAGCATGTGCCACATTGCCCAGCTCTTCCTTCTCCTCTTCCTCTTCTTCCTCTACCTCCTTCTCCTCTTCCTCTTCTTCTTTTTCTTTTTTTCATCATTACTACTATTTCTTTGTTGTAAATCTCCATATAGTCCTATTCAGAGTCCTGGCAACATTATGCCACATAAAGCTAAACATAACAAATGATTTAAAATCATCCCAAAGGTATTTTATAAAATGTACTGTGAGTCATAAAGCAAACATTATAATCAGTATAGATTGTGATCAGAATACTGTAATATGTTCTACAGAAAATTTTACTTTAATCCTTCAAAAAATGAGAGCTTTTACACTTTATTTATGATAGCAGTTTGTTAACTTTAGTTCAGAACTTTCAAATGACCAAATACTATAAATAAAGTGGGTCAATTCAAAGTCACCATTTTTGGCAAGTAAATATATGTCTTATTTACTTATCATAAATATTTTTAAATGATTGAAAAGTAATGAAGTTTAAATCAGACTGATGTTACTTTAGAACGCTTCTCTGTACACAGAGTTTATTTACAATTACATTTTGGAAGATCCATGCCCTGCCCACCTTGGTCACTAGAAATTATATTCTCCCTGGATAGAATCCTCTCGGAACTCACCTGTTGTCACTCCATGAACCACTCCCTCTTTGGTTTTGGAGCCTATAAAAACAAACAAATTCAAAACGTTAAGTCTCAGGCTGTCTTTAAATGACTGGTTAGCCAGTTTCAAATACAACAAAGTAAAAATCTCAATCTTCGGAAGCCCTTATATAATGATATCCCCAAAGGAAAAACACCTAAAAATAAATAAACAAGAGAACCAGTAACCACTACAACAAATAGAAGAAAACAAAGCTGGCAGGAGAGCCACACCGATTAATATCAATGTTTTAGGAGGAAGCAGGGGTGGGGAAAGGTTCACCAACAGGTTAAGCTGCAATTAGATAGGAATAAATTCTAGTTTGCTGTTGTCCAGTTGGGTGACTAGAGCAGAAACTACATATTGTGTATTTCAAAAAGCCAGTGGAAGAGGAATTGGATGTTTTCAACATAAAGAACCAAGAGTTATCTGAGAAGCTAGTTATGTGTAACCTGATTACACAGGGTACATTGCTTTCCCATGTATCCCACTAGTATGTGCAATTTTTGTGTTTTATATGTATCAGTTAAAAACAAATCTGTCTTTAAAAAAAGGTTTTAGCACCCAGTGATAACGTTATGCCACTGATTCCCACATCACATACCAATTTACAGGGGCAGGAGAGTGATTAATACCAGGGTCTAGTGAGGACTATAGATTACAAACTAGAAGCTGTAAAAGCACAGCAGGACAGGGAGATTAGTTAACATATGAAACAAAACAGGAGAGAGGGAAATGGTGTACTAACATTTGTCAAATCCCTGTTTTGTAAAAGGCATTATTTTACATAATCTCAATAAATCCCTTTACATCCATGTAATAGATATGTATTACACTCATTTCATGTATGAGGAAATCAAAAATCTAGTTAAATGATCTGCCTAATGTCACACACCACATATGTAATAATAGGCTATAACCACAATCAAATGTGGTATGTAAGATAAGAATTTCCTCCAATCCTTGACCATTAGCTAAATTTGCAACATTTCACAACCTCTCTAATATTGGATTTTTCAGTATAAATGGCACCAGTTTTTTAATTAAAATGTTTTTGAAGCAAATAACAACAGATTTGACATTCAATTGAAAACTGTCTTAGAACTGAATTTCTCTCAAGACAAAGGAGTGTAAGGAAATGGGGACATAAAACCTGAGAATGAGGGATATTAACCTATAAAGTGTTATTAAGATAGTTACTAATCTTCATTTTTAAAAGATGTTACATTTTGAACAATCCTTACAAAATGTAAGAAATACATATATGCACTTTTTAAACTAAAAGAGAAAAAAATATGAGAACCTCAGTTTCCTTTTCAGCAAAATTAATAGCATAAACTGAGTTAATAATTTTCAAATAAACTGGAATGTAAGGCGACAGAGTTTAGAAAGTGCTGGTTTAAAAATGCTGATTATTGTCAGAGTCCAGGTATTCAGTAAATGCAGAGTATAATTATTTGTATTTTTAATAACCTTCATGATCTCACAGGCAATTCGTGGATCAAATTTTGAAAAGCACTAATCTGAGGTAGTCCTAGTAGTTTCAAATTTACTTAAAATGTAAAAGTCTATTTCATTATCTGAATAATATTATCAATAAGATGATCTGAAAGATCATACAGAAAATATCCATTGAATAGTTTTGAACATACATAAATATGGCATTAAGTCAACTTTACATGCATTGTATTATATTAACTTAGATTTTACAAAGTAGTCAAATAAAATTTCTTCATTTAATAAAACATTTAAATACACTTAAGAATTTTCAATTTGAATATAAAGACCTTCAATACAAATGAAACAAACTAAAGCTTTGTGGTTAGGAATGTGAGCTTTGGATTCAGAGTATCTAGACGTAAATCTTCACATCATCATAAAAATGTCAAATATGTATCATTGATTTAATATGATGATCAAAGAAAATAATTCATATAAAAGTTCTTAAAGTCGTGGTTAGTACCTAATATATTTTATTAAATGACAACTACCATTCTTCACATGTAAAGTTTGTAAAGGGATGTTCAGTTTAAACCACAGAAGGACAGGCATGGTAGCACACACTGCAATCCCAGCACTCAGGAGGCTGAGGCAGGAGGATTGCCATGAGTTCAAGGCCAGCCTGGGCTACAGTGAATTCAAGGCCAGCCTGAACTACACAGTGAGACCTTGTCTCAAAAATAATAATGATGATGATGATGATGATGTACAATTTAAACCACAGAAAAATCACCAAGTCATATATGTTACATAAATAAAAAGGTGTAATTGTTTAAATATGTTAAAGTACATGTCTGTCATCATTTGTGTTGAGATGTCCCCAAGCCTCATGCAGTTATAGGGTCAAATTTTTTGGAGGTGGCTCAATCTAGAGCATGTGACTGATTCATAGTGCAATGCTGGGTTTAAGAGTCCTGGGATAAGAGTTGGTGCTTGCTGGATCAGTCCACTGACTGGACTGGCACCGCCCTAATCCCAGTAGACTGGTTACAGTATAAGAGACAGAAAGAGCCCTGTCTTGCTCTCGCTTGTTGCTTTTGCTGTGTTCTTCATCCATAAACTGTTGCCCCTCTGCCATATACCTCCTTGCCTTGGAGCCAGTCAGTTATGGACTGAAACCTCCACACACGGTTAGCTAAACAAATATTTCTTCTTTTAACTTTGGGAGCTGGGTATTTTGCCTCAGCAATGAGAGAAAACTAAGACAGTGTCATAGCATTTTACACATATGTGGCAGGTGGTATTTTATAGGCAACACTAATCTCACCTGATACTATGATGCCGTAAAACATACAAATGGAGACAAAACTGCGTAAGTAATCTTAGTTATCAGAAAGAATAACTATGATTAAATTATTCATAAAAGTGTTGACTGTTTCATGATCTTTAAAAACTTTTTTCAAGGCTTGGGGATATAGCTTAGCAGCACAGCAACTGTCTGGTAAGCACAAGGTGCTGAATTTGATTCCTGTACCAAAAAACAAAACAAAACAAAACAAAACAAATTTGTCAAACTATTAAAAATAACCATTAAAATTTTTCTCATGCTATTAAAAATTCTCTTAGTCATATACAAAGAAATAAAAATATCTATTTAATAGTAAAAATAATATTTGTTTCTTACGCTGTAACTTAAAATATTAAGAACTGAAAGTGTTTTACTTCTTTATGGAAATGTACATGTGTAGTTCTTTTCACTGCATAACTTCCTGTGTGGGGTGGACAGCATTCATATGTCTAACAGAACTGGCATCCTCTTCTCTGAATTTGGGTCACCTTCCACACTGCTACCCTTTGTACTGAGTGTCGTGATTTATCCCTGAGGGTCCTGTTAACTTTCAGTGTTTGGTGCCACCACTTTCTCTGGTCCACTGTCACCCAGATCTGTCATTCTTCCATTTATGCCAACACACTTACCTTCAGTAAATTCTTTTGAGAGTTTACCTACAGGCTCCTAAACTACAGTAGTGACCACATCAACATGGTCAGTTATTTCTTCTATAAGTCATGTTTGATTCAAACTATAATTCAGCATTCTCACTTCTTTTCTTAGCTATACATTCATCTTTAATAGCTAGTTTCCTCTTTCTATTACAGACCTCTGTAAAATAACTCATGGATTTTTATTACCAGTTTTATACCAAACTATACAAATTGCTGTCTGGGTGAACTTCATAACAGATGTAAAGTGACTAATCACTGACGAAAATTTAAAGAGTGATACATTCACTGGCTATAATGTATTTCTGATAGTTATGTAATAACTTGGAGACTGAAGAGCTAGCAATAAAGTTTGTACCTTATGCAACTGCTCCCAGATATGTACTATGAAAAAAGAAATTTAAGTCATGTTGTTAAGGGCCTGGTGTTTCTTAACTATGGTACATAAACTAAGAACTTAGGTAGAATGGAACAATGTATAGGGAGCACAGCTTACATTTAGGAGAATATTTCTCATTTTTTCCACTCCCTGTACCTATGTTTTAAAAAGAAAGTAAGTAGGGGAAAGACACAATGGTTTAATGGTTGGTTTGACTTTTACTCTTTGCCTTAGTAGCTGACATTCTGATCTTTGGTTAAATCATGGACCATGGAACACATCTTCAATCAAAAATAAATAAGAGTCCCACAGAAGTTGCCATGTATCAAACCAGTGACTTGCTATTTGTTATCACAACTGTTTGCTAGCCATTTATAGCCAATGATAAACCTTTAACTCAGGAGAAATTTCCAATTAACAACCTACAGGATCAAGTGGCTATGGTAATATCAAGATAACCAAAGCTGAAAATACACCAGAGCCAACCATTTTCCTTTACCCTGTCTGGTCTCTTGCAGCCTCACAAGGATGCAGAGTAGAGGTCACCAGTAACATTGGGATCTGAGAGAATTTATCTAAATTATTGCTTCATGTGTTCTGCTGACTTTCTCAATTTCCTAAGGAGATTTTTTTTTTTTTTTGTACCAGGGATCAAATTCACTACCTCGCACCTGCCAGGTAGGAGCTTAAGCCACTGAGCTAAATACCCAGTACAAAATAAATTTTTTGACTTGAGAGTTCAGTATTAATCACACTGTCAATTGCTGTTATTGAGAAGAATGATACTGAAAGAGTTTTTAGGATATTATTTTCTTACATCTATTAATATACTTGAAATATTTTTCTATATTTGAATCTCAATCTCAGTATACAATTTCTGAGCAATTCCTGAGTGATTGAGATTTTTGTCAAATAAATTGAAGTGCGTTGATTGAAAATTCATGTGTGTAGACTTCACAGAGGAAAAATTATACAAAATTTACACTGATTATCATGGCAGTTCTTCAATTTGTTTTAAGGTAGTTGCCAAATACTTATAAATGAATGGGATTACTTATGAGGCTTCTCTCAAACTTCTTCACCCATAAGTACAATTATGAAATTTTCTTTCATCATTTCTAATCTTCCAAACTAGTTATTATTGATCATTTTTATAATGAAGGATGAAAAATAACAAATCAAGTTGACAATATAACTGTTCTGCTGGAAGTTTATCTAAGAATAATTACCACAGTTCCTATATAAAAAGGTTTGTTTAACCTTATATCCTGCTTTATGTGACATTCTCATAAAAACTCTGCAAAGTAAGTGACATTTTTCTAAATCATATTTTATTTTACCAATGAGGGAAATGATACTCAAAAATAGCAAGTAACTTCTCCAAAGTATTAAAGGTAGGCACACTGAACTAAAACTCAGGTTTATGTGACATCAAGTCTGTGTTTTCTCCATTTTACCAGTAGTCAGCCACAGCCTACTGGTTAATTCCAGCACACTCTCTCTTTTGGTAAATGAAGTTTTATTGAAACTACCACCTTAGTTACCATCTGTGGTCATTGTCACACTTCAACAGCATGTGTGAGTAGCTGAGACCAACATGTTATGACACAACATACTTACTACCTGATCCCTTACCAAAATGTTTTCCAACTCCTGGAATATGCTACTGTGTTTTCATACTGTCATTTTTCATCATAAATCCTATGTTACATGTTCACCTTTTAATTAAACTTCAGCACACAACCAATAAGTAATTTACAAAATATACTGTGGTAAACACCATGATATATATTGAAAACTATTTGTTAAAAATTGATAGGTGGTAAAATTACCTATTATTTATCATTTATATAATCAATCACCTATTACTAAAAAGCAGAGTTAATCTCTGAAAAATCATTCTTTCCCCAAACTCTTATTAACAATGAAAACACTTGTTTTCCAAAAGATGAAATCTGTTCATTACCTACTACAATGTATTCATATTCAATACTTTCTGGGTTTGTTATTAACTAATGGAGTAAACATTTGCAACTTAAAAATATTCTTCTCAGCACTCTGAGAGGCTGAGACAGAAGGATTACAAGTTTGAGACCAGCCAGGGCAACTTCGTGCTTTAATGAAATCCTGTCTCAAAACAAAACAAAAAAGGGGTAAAGGAATAGCTCACTGCAAAGGCCCAGGGTTCAATTTCCAGCAGTGTGCGCACACGCGCGCACGCGCACACACACACATCCTTAAAAATACAAAGTTATCAAGTAAAGGAAATCAAAGAATAGTTGGAAGCCTGCAATTTCAGAATAAGATGGTGATAACATCCATGTCACAGATCCTGCGTTTCATATTTCAGCTACCAAGATATAATTCACAATTTGCCAAAAAACCTTCAAATTAAGTCACCGATTTTTCCCTCTCCTCACACTCCTTTTAGATTTTTTTCTTTTTTTTTTTTTTTTGAGGAGGGGAAAGAAGGCTTACAAAAGATTGGTAGAATGATTCAGTCAACATAAATAAAAAAAAATCTATGAAGAGTGAGAAACAAGCAATCTGCTATGAACTGTGAGGAGAAACACGGCGAAATCATTTCAGATAAAAGTTCCCTGATCCTTGCTGGAGAGGCAGCAGAGCTACTCTCACTCCATAGGCCTCCCTGCGGGGAGCGGCATGTCTATCATCCCAGCCACGCAGCGACGCCCCCTCCACCCGCTGGCTCACTCCAGAACTCCTCTTACCACACTTGCCTCAGGGAACACAGAAGAGCACAGAGCAGCAGAGAAGAAAGGGGAGAGAAGATGGGGTTGTGTGTGTGCATGTGTGTTTATTCCTTCCCCCAAAGAATTTGAAGTGGTTTATAAAATAACACAGTTCACAATGCAGAATGTATTGGTGCATGTGTCAAGGTAGCCATTTAGAGAGATGAAGATGGTAAGTATCAATGTGATTATTTATATGTGTGCATTTGATAAATGAACTGTGGAAACATTTCTGATGTATTAGTAGCATCCTCAAGCACTTAGTCTTCAGGATTCACAGTGACAGAGAAGGTAAGGAACAGCTCTACTAAAGACTAATCCATCCTTTCATTTCAGGGCCAAGACAGGTCTCTCATTACACACCAGAGGAGCACACTAAAGTCTTACTTTTAAAATCGGAGTACATTCAGATTAGCAAATATTATTCCTGATAAAAGAAATCAAAATCATGAATGATTTTGAGCTTAAAAGTATTCTTAACTATTCTTTAAAAGATTTCGAGTTGTAAACGCTATCTTCCAAAACATAATCACTGATGCTCAGAAACATTAAAAAAATACAAAGTCCTAAATATGACAGCAAAATAAAATAATCTGGAAAAGCAGTAGCATGCTCCCATTTTTTACTATTAGCTAAAATGCACACATTCACATGCATCTACCTACACACACCTGTGACTCATGCCATCTCCTTGACCAGTGATGCCGGAAATGAGAAAGCATCCATTCCTCAGCATTTAGAATATCAATCATCTCAACCTGCCAGGCACGAATAAACACAAAGTGACACTGGGGGTTTACCTACCTACATAGAGAACACCCTCTTTTGTCTTCCCCGCTGCTTCTGCCACACCCTGTTTGGTTTTTTCAGCAGCAGCTACAACTCCCTCCTTGGCCTTTGAAAGTCCTTTCATGAATACATCCATGGCTGATGATCTTAACACCACACTGGAGAACACAAAACACGTCAAATGAGAACATTTGGTAAAAGAAAACAAGATTTAAACACCCAGGTTAAAAAACAGAACTCTAAAATCTCAGGAGGAACCTTCAGGACTGTGAGCTGTGAAAAGTACTCTGATTTCAACCATTGGACACAGCAGCCCTTCTTAGCTTTTGCATTAAAATTTTAACAACTCCCATCCATCTTGACTTGGGAAGAAGGTCTAGTCACCTAAACGCGGGTTAGGATGATTCACTGAGCTAGCTGTTCTTGTTGCATTTCAAAAGAGCAGTTTCAGGAAAAGATGGACCCGTCTTCCAACTTCCAGAGGGTCTAAGAGGCGACAGTAAAGTCAGGGCACGTTTAGAGGAAAGAACACAGAAAAAAGAAAGGCAGCTGGAGGCTATGGTCAGGGGCTTCCTTAAAGTGAACCCAGGAGGGACTGTCAAGTTGATTCCGATGAGGAGAGAGGAGCGACCTACTACTCACTCTGAAGGTGAGTGACCCTCGGGGGCCAACAGCTACCCCAGACTCTCCTTTAATCCGGCGGATGGAATCCCTCCACAGCTGGTTAGACATACAGAGCCGAACGGGTGTTGTCTACACCCCGGGAAGGCTCCAGTCAACCTCATCTGCACCCCAGCACCCGTTAACCCCTCTACACCTGTTGACGTGCCTTCTCTGCGTGTGCATTGCATTATCTGTTCCTGGCTTTACACAGCACCAAGAAAGCGGGCTGAGGGAATGGAGGTGGGGGTCAGTTAATATTAGAGAAATAAAAGTTGGAGATTCCCATTCCAGCCAGCACCCTAGCGTTTCCGCCAGGAGCAGCGTCCTCGGGCGCCTCAGTCGGACCGCTCAGCCTCTAGGGAGAAGAGGCGCTGAGGCTCCAGGGAGCAGCCGCTTTCCTCCCTCCGCGAACCGGGCGCAGGGCGACCCTCTCCGCGCCGGCGGGTCCGCGGGCGCTCCAGTGTCCCCTCATCTCCCGAACTCCGATTCCTCCAGCTCCCCCCCCCCCTTTTTTAAATTTAAACAATTTCCGAGTCTGATTCCAGCAGGTGGAGGGAGGAGCTCGAGCGCGCGGAGGGGTACAGGGTGCAGGGCTGCAGCCCCAGGGGAGGCAAGGTCCCAGGGACCGCAGTCCGCGCCGAGTCGGGCGTGGGAGGGAAGCCCGGACCGCTGTCGGGGCGCCGCGCCCGCGAGGACCCCCGAGGACCCCGCGCGTGGGGCCCCCGCGCCGCCCGAACCCGCACGCACCTCCGCGTCCGCCGCGTCGCGCTGTCCTGCCCGGCTCCGCAGCCCTCCGCGCCGTCCCCGCGCCCGCCGCCCCGGCCTCTTCCCGCCTCCCGCGGCCCCCGCCCCCGCCGCGGATTCGTCGGCGCCGCTCCCGCTCTCCGCAGCGCCCCCGCCCGGCGCGGGTGGGCGAGCACAGGCCGGGCACGCGGCGCGCGGGCGGGGCGGGGCGGGGCGGGGCGCGGCCGGGAGACCGCGTGGAGACTTCGGGCCGCGAAGCTCCCTCCATCCCGCCCCATCTCCCGCCTCCGCCACTCCCTGTGCTGCTGCGGGCCCGTCAGGGTCCACCCGAGGGCACCTGCGGGGGGAGCGGACCGGACGGGACCGGAGCGGGGGCGCGGGGCGCAGCTCAGGAGGAGGAGCCCGTGCGGGTCCTCGGCCCGGGCGGGGCTCGGCACAGCGCCACGGTCGCTTGGGGCCACAAGTCCTGGAGAGGTTCCAGCTCCCCGTCCCCGGAGCTCGGAAAGGCCCCGCGGTGGCAGAAGACCCCAGGCGCCGATCCCAGGGTCACCGTTTCCCCGTGCGTCGATGGGCGCCTGCAGACTCGCGTCTTTCCGCTTCTGCGGAGCGCGGATAAACACCCGCAGCCGTCGGAAACGAGCAGGCACCAGGCTTTACGCTCTGGAAATGAGACCGCCTTTCTACACCCAAGGACGCGCGTTAGGAGGTCATCTGGGCGCGATCTATCCTCCGGGACTGTCCTGTCCACTTTCGTCTTCCCTCCTTCTGAAAGGCAGATTCAGCACCTAGCTCGCCTTTCTGGCCCGGATTCCCTCCCGGGGGCCCAGGAGCTGGTGGCACCGCCCGCCCTGGGCCGCGCGCCCCTCACCCCTGCTCACCCTCGGGGAACTGAGTGGAGAACAGCTGCTCCCGGGTCCCCTGGGACGGGACCCAGGCGCCTCGCTCCCCAAAGCACCTCTGCAGCTTTGCCTGGATTCTAAGCAAGGGTTGGACGCTGGAAGGAAAACAAGTTCTTCATACATTTTATTTAAATTTTTGTAAGAAATACACTGACTCTAAACCTTGTGTTCATTTAGGTTCTGAGATTTGAGTAAAATGGCGTTTAAGTCTGTAATGAAACCTTTTGAAACCACAAGGCTACGAGAAACAGATGATTATATGCAAAACAGATAAAGAAAATGGGGTGTCCGTGATGTGTGTGTCATTGACTGCTTAAGCACACCCTTGCTCTCTTGCTCTTTCTCCAAAATCAGCTTTTCTGTACTGCAGTGCCTCATGATTTGTTTCCTTGGGATAGGAGAGAAGAGGTTGAGCTTGGAAGATATTTTGCTCTCTAGCTTTGAAAATTTGAGCAAGTCATGTTCTTCTGTTCCCTCTTTTCACTTTTGTAAACCTGAAACGGGACATGGATGACTCTCTCTTCAGTTGTGTACTATAGAAATTAGTCAAACACATACACAAGTGGAAAGAATAAGGGACTTCCGTGTGAGTATCACCCAACTTCCACATGTTAGTACGTAGTTAATCGAGTTTCGTCTCTAAGCCCACCCATTACCAACCCTTTTTTTCGGTAAATTCTAAGTTTTGCAAATAATTTTTCAAATGCGAACATGTAGCACACATACACTATTAGAACTATTAAAGATAACCACAATGGTATTAGATGATATCTAAAAACTTTATATAGTAAGATGCTCAGATCTGACATGTCCTTTTAAGTCAGTTTTACAAAATCCATTCCGTAGTGTAGCCCATGCCATTCGGTAGGCATAGACCATTTTCATCGCCCCAGAAGATGCCATCGTACCCTTCTTAGTGGTGTATGTTCTTAAAATTTAGATTCTGTTTAAAATGGGATCATATCATATAACCATTGTTTTCTGTCTTTCTAAATTCTCCCCTCCATCTTGACTCGTGAAGGTCTAGCCACCTAAATGCGGGTTAGGATGATTAACTGAGCTAGCTGTTCTTGTTGCATTTCAAAAGAGCAGTTGCAGGAAAAGTTGGACCTGTCTTCCAACAGAGTATGTGTGAGGTTCGTTCATGTTATTGCATATATCAATAGCTTCTCTCATTGCTTTTGATCATTTTTTTCATTGTGCCAATAATACATCTATACAGGTGACCTCTCACACCCATGCACCTTGACAGACTATGACGACTGTACTGCAGTACATCATTTCATCTGACATATTTATACTTTAACAGGGAGCTCCACAAGATCTAGTGCATTAAGTCAAAGGAGGAAATAAAAATGGCAGGCACTTCTGGTCCCATTATCAGACCAGAGAGAATTATTTGGGAATGGTTATGATTCTTACAACACTACATCTCCACACTTTCCTATGGTCCACTTTATGTTTCACAAGGCATTAATGTACTGTGTCATTTCATCAGAATCAATGGGTAAGTTAAATTCTACGCAGTTTTTATAGACAGAATCCTCAAAGCTGAGATCACTTCCCTCTCTAGAGGCAGAGCTGTAATCCCAACAGGAACTCTTCCAAAAGGTACCATCTTCTCTGAAATTGGTGGTTACTCTTGGAAGCTAAGATTGGGGTAGTATAGGGCAGGGAAGAGGTTGGACCCATCTGTGTTAGAAAAAGACTTTGAATCTGAAGGTGACAATGGAAATCAAGAATTTATGTTCTCACAAAACCAAGAGTTTATAATTGAAACTGTATTTTTTTCTATATCAGCGCTCCCTCACTGAGGGAAAATTATTGCTGTCCACACTCTCTCCCTCTCCCCTTCCTTGAAAAGAAAGGAAAAAATGAAAGAGAAACTCGGAAAAATATTGCCATTTTGAATTATAATTATAATTGTTTTATTCTTCCTATTCCTCTAAGTGCCATGAATATATTAGACATTCAATGAACTTTTAATTATAGATAATATCAGCAATGATATTATTTATGTCCCACCTGTAATCTCTTAACTCTATATTCCTAAGAGGCCAGAACTATTCAACTGGAATGTAATAAAGTCATTTTCTTTCTTTTTTCATCAGTGAGTGGCCATGCAACCCTGAGTGAATCTTTAGCATGTTTGAATTCAACTTTAATATTGAAAGTAACTTTAAAATTGAAATAAAGAATGTTGGAAGAGTGGAAAGCATTACTGATGTGCACATTTTATAAATAACTACCACAAACATGTTTGATTTTTTCCTTTGATAAATGAAATCTAAATATTGTACCATGCCTTACTAGGGTTGTTTTATCTGCACTTAATCTAGTAATTTATCATAGATTAATAAATTATGAAGTGAATACTTAACCCATACTTCCTTTATTTTCTTTTTAAGGCAACTGAATTTGCACTTACACCATGTGGCAAACTTGAACTACAGAAGACAGCAGAGTGGAATGACTTGAAAACAAGGAAGATGCCATGACAAAGTGTTATGGTTCGTGTTTGATGTCCTTCCAAAATCTCATGCCATCAGGGTTTCTAGAGTTTGTCATTGATTCATGGTCTAATGCTGAGATTATAGGTGCTGCACCTGGCCTGGGTTGTAATCCTGCGTACAATATAAGGTGGGAAAAGGACTTGTTCCTCCCTTTGTCCACTTCTCCCTTTTGCCCACTCCCTTTTTGCTCTTGTTGCTTTTGCTGCCTCCCTCATAGTAAATTGTTGCTCCTCTGCCATGTGCCACCCTGCCTTGGAAACAGCTGATTATAGACTGAAACTTTCACAAACTGTGAGCTAAATAAACCTTTTCCTCTCTTAACTTTATGTGTTGGTATTTTGTCTCAGCAACAAGAGAAAAGTAACTGACACACAAAAAGATTCTAAAAAAGAGAAAGAATAGATTTAATATGTTTAAGTGGAGAAAATACAATCTTTGTCTGGTTAACAACGCACAATTGTTGTAGCATAAGTGGTAATTTAATGCTGAAACTTGAACCACCTGCCTCTTATCCTGTTTTTACCATCCCCTATTTTCTGAAATTGTATGAAAGACTTGATCTCATGTGAACACCATAGGCTTTTTCTATAATCCTATGGAAGAGAAAACCTAAAGCATAGTTTTAGGATGTCATTTTGTGTGATTTTGAAAAATTTGAGACATCAATAGGGTTACTCCAAACAAGCGTGAACAGCAATGAAGAGGAATTTTAGGGTCTGTCTTACTCACTTTTCTTGTTGCTGGGACAAAATACCTGATACCCAAAGTTAAAAGGGGAAAGGTTTATTTATCTTACAATTGATAGAGTTTTCAGTCCATAATCAGCTGTCTCCAAGGCAAAGTGGCTTGGCAGAGGGGCCACAGTCCATGGTGAAGACAGCAAAAGCAACAAGATTCTTTCTGCCTTTTATAGTGTATGCAGACTACCCACCCTAGGACAGGTGTAGCAGTCACACCCTTAATCCCAGCACTGGATCATGAATCAATCACAAACTCTAGATTCAGCCACCACTGAAAAGTCTACCCCACCATGTCCACAAGAGGCTTTGGGGGGACATCCAGACAC
Source organism: Hydrochoerus hydrochaeris (assembly GCA_004027455.1). Taxonomy (NCBI): domain Eukaryota; kingdom Metazoa; phylum Chordata; class Mammalia; order Rodentia; family Hydrochaeridae; genus Hydrochoerus; species Hydrochoerus hydrochaeris. The sequence goes on from PVLA01002074.1 coordinate 205,126, forward strand.
AAACCATAACAGTGTCCAAAGAAGTCCCTATAAATAAACTCCATGAAAAATTCCCTACTGTTTCTGTAGAATTATATACTGCCAAATAAGAAGAACAAGAAGAGGAACAGGTGAAAGAGGGAGAAGAAGGAGGAAGAGGAGGAGGAGAAGAAGAAAGAAGAAAAGAGAAAGGAAAAAGCAGAAGAAGGAGGAGGAGAGATAGTAGCAATGCAGAAGGACTATAAACATGACTTCAGGAAAATGCCATGTGAACTTGTGTGACTTTAAAAATGTGAAGAAATGCAAGATCCCAAAATTAAAGACCTTAAAGGTAAAGCTAGTATAGTAGCACATGCCTATAATCCTAGAACTCTGGCAGTCTGAGGCAGAAGAATCACAAGGTTGAAGTTAATATGGACAATTTGGTAACTTACCAAGATCTCATAATAAATAAATAGAAAAAGGGTTAGAAAGGTAGCTCAGTGTGAATGTTCTGGGCTCAAACTCCAGTACAAAAAAAAAAAAAAAAAACAAACCTGAAAACCAGATAGAAAAGAAATTTAAATATTTTATAATCTAAAATTTCAAGGAAAAAATATTGATAATCCCCCCAAATGAATTTAACTCTGGTGAGTAAAGTAGGTTTCTGAGAATAGACATGAGCACAAGTTAAACAAGGAAGTTACAACAATGACTCAGAGTTAGCATCTAACCTCTAATTGCCAGCTTTCTCATTCATCAAATGGAAATTATATTTTACTTGTCTTATGTGATTGTTGTAAGGAATAAATGATATGGTTCTTAGGAAAGAGTCAAGCACAGTGAAATCTCTCGATGAGAGTAGCCATTATGATTGCTTAGCCCCATATGTTGAGGTTCCAAAGGAAACACTTTTTTGCATCATAGTGGTTTTCACCCTTATTTTCAGGCTTCCATCAGCACACTACTAAGCTGTCTGATAGTCCCCATCAATAACATTGTACTCTGATAAGTAAAGTGTTTCCAACCAGCAATTGAAGTTATATGGAGTAAGAGAAGTCAAGGAACATTGATTGGGATCATTAATTATCTACTTACATTTTTTTGTCCTTCCACATGGGTGAGTTAAAATAGCATCACTTACAGCAGTTTCTATTAGCAGCCTGGAGAACTACAACTACAGCGACAGAATTAACATTTTTATCTTTACTGACAGTTGTACATCCTTAGCCTGGTTACTACATAGGGCTGTGTCAAATTTTTCATCAATTATGTTGACTTGTCAAGGGAGAAAAATAAAAAGACACAACAAAGTCTATTACAACTTTTACCAGATTCTTTGTGCCAGTGATTCTGAAAAGCTTCAGAATGAAAATCCAATTTGGAGATGAACTCAACCTTTTCCATCCCAGGTGAGTGAAGAATGGGCAGATTGATAGGACAGACTTCCAGTATTCATGTTCAGAAAAGCATAAAATAAATGAATAAAAAAGATCTTGGGGGAATCTATAATGTTTTGAACTCAAATTATAATGTGCTTATAACAGAGTAATTACATCAAATTAATAAAAAGAGATGTTTCTTATAATATTGAAAATATTCAGGATCTAATATTTTTCCTGTTTAATTTGAATATATAAGGTGACATTTAAGAAATTTTCTTCAACACTATATAAAAACACATTAGTAATGTTTTAAAGATTTTTATTTCCCCAAATCTTGAAATTCCTGTTATTAAAAGATTTAGAAAACTATTTAGAGAGAAAATTATTTTTCAATAGTTATGTAGAAACACTATAGTTTCAGACCATCTATGTCAGAAAATATATTTTTGTTTGTTAAATCATTCTGACTATAACATGTATTATTGTATCATATAATTAATCAACAACTTTTTTAGTCTTTTTTTACATCTTATTCATACACCAGTTTAATTCAACTTCTTTTTGTCTTGACAACTTGTCTATACACTCAATCTAATAATTCTTTATGCAGTTCAATATTATTAGTAAGTTTCTCTTCAGTCGAGTTCTCCATGATAGACAATCATCTTTTCCTGAGTCTTATAGGTTCTTTTCTGATTCTATGTTCAAATTTCCCTTAAATTTCTTATTTAAAATACTAAATGAAAAGCAGTTTTTGTTGTGTATGTTTTCATCAGGATAAAAAGAAATTCCAAGTGCTTGGATTAACCACAAAGAGTTTATAGTTATTAAACACTTGAGAAAGATTGAAAAATAATCCACTTTGTGGATTAACCACAAAGTGTTTATAGTTATTAAACACTTGAGAAAGATTGAAAAATAAAGTTTTAATTCTTATTTTAGTTATCAAAATTTAGACTACGAAAATATATTTGTTTACATGTCTAAATCTCTTAATTCCTATAAAACCTCTAGCTAGAGATCTCCCAAATATATATTTAAGTACACATATAAGAAAAAATATTCAAGCATGTTCACCTAACATGATCATCAAAAGGAAAAATGGAAAAATTGATTTATATTTTAAGAATCTCTCACTATAGATATTGGAAAATAGGAAAAAAATGTTCAACTGGGAAGATGAACAAGGGATAGGGGTGGGGGAATGAAAGGGAGAGCATAGGTATAAAAAAATACAAAAGAATGGAAGGAAAATAATAAACAAAATTTTGTAAATGGAGAGGGAAAGATGGATCAAAGGGAAGCGAGGGCAACAGAGAGAAAAAGAAGATGTATATTTACAAATGCCCTATGACTAAACATTATGTCTCCTAAATGAGTATTTTAAAATGTATATTAAAATCATTCAGTATGTTAACTTAGCAGCTGCACTTCAAGAAATGCATCCTAAAACCAGTAACACTTTACATTGAAGAAGTGAACTTCCTGCTGTTTTAATCAATTTGGAGAATGCTCTGCATTTTCTGAGTGCAGATCTCTGCTTAGGGACTTACCTAAGGCCACTTCCTCTTTACTTGATAGAGTATCACACAACCAGTGTATGACTGGCTCCATATCGTGAAGCATCACATGGTGCAGCAATAAATACTTGCAACTGACCTTTTCTTTGGTAGCTCTATGCTCTTCAAGAGGTAAAGGTTAAGTCTATTTACCTTTTAAATTTGTGAAGATGAATTGAACTAATGCACATAAATATTATTATGATCACATGTGAAATCTCTGACGCCACAGCTTATTTTAGAAATAAAATAAAAAGAACAATCATTTTGCTACTATTTTCTCAGCTGTGACAAATACACATGCCTAAATAATGCTCATAGAAGTAAAAAATGGACTTAGTTGTGGGCACAGAATGGGTACTAATTGGATGAAAAAGAAGTGGAGGTAGAAAGCCTTTTCTAGTTTGACAGAAAAACACAAAAACAAAGATCAAGCCTCTAAAAAAAAAATTCTAGAAGCCAAAGTGAGTCTTCCAGGTGTATTGTGCTGTTCAGTTTTCCTGTTGCCAAACTTGAATACCTTACACAAAGGAGAAAATAGTTTATTTGGCTCAAAGTTTAATAGGATCCATTCAGTCCATGACCAGCTGGCTCAAAGGCAAGAACATCATGGCAGAAAGGCACGGTGAGCAGGGCTGCTTAACTCATCATGGTCTGGAAGGGCATCAAGGAAACAGTGACAGATAGAGAGAGAAACAGACCTGGGACCAGATAGAACACCCAAGGGGATATTTCCACCCAGCCACACACAGAACTGTGCTTTGCTAATCCTCTGTGTTGCTCTGCTGCTGGTCAAGTTCATAATCCAGTTTAGCTGCCATATGTGTCTTGCGTTTATTAAAATTTTTCAAGTAATTTATTTAAAATAATTAAATTTAACATCTATCAAATTATTACATTATGAAATGACTGGCATCAGATTGTGAGGCTGAAGGAAATCCATTTCAACCATTTTCAACTTATGCATCATTTAAATTAGAGATCTGACAGATGCAAAATTTCAAAATAAACTAGAAAAGTCAAAATGTAAAGCAAAGGTAAAAATATTTGAAAACATTAAATACTCTGCTGTCTAAAATAATTCTCTTTCTGTTATTAAAGTCAGGTCTATTAAAATAGCTTTAACAAAAAATCAGGTTACATCAGGACAACCAAGAGCAACACTGGAGTCATCAATCAACATAATTGGAAAGTATTCGATTTCTTTCTACATATGCAGTATTCAGTTAATAATCTTGTGTGTGTGTCTAATTCGGAGAGCTGATTAACATTGTGCATTATTTTTCTTCAGAGAGTCAAGGATGTTGGCTGAGAATATGGTAAGTGGTCTGATTCTCCTGTCTTTATGACACAACTGCAGACTGCATCTTATATCTGCAGTGGTAACACATAGATTTCTCAAAAGATGAATAGAATCTAATGGAGTATCTTTTATTTATCAGAACTGAAAACTACATATCAGAGTGGCAGAGATCCAGGACACATGCTTCTCTCCCTGTGGAAAGATTAGTGTCTCAGAAACTGATCTCCAAAGAGAAAGGTCTAGACAAAGTCACTTATTCATAGCAGAAAGAGGAGCATGCTTTTTAATTTCTACTTGAACAAGAGAACATTAAAGAAAGATATATTCTATTGGTTCTTGCTTTCAACAAACAGCACTATTTATAAAATTCGCATCTAAAAAAGTCTCATATAAAATCCTTTCAAATTATTCAGTATTGGAATTGTGTTGTGCTTTTGAACATTTACAAAATATTTCAATTTGTTTTTTTTCCTATAGATTTAAATAAGTCATTATTAGGACATTTCCAATATGTGAATTAGATATTCTGGTTGACCTACCAAAATTTAATGAAGGCTAATGTGGAAATCCTGAGTAAAGAGAGGGTGGAATTTAAAATGTTTACATAATAGGAGGCCTTTCATTGTTAAATAAAATAGAGATAACATATCTCACTTCTTCTTTCCTCTTTCACTTCATCTGTTGCTTTATCTTTTTCTTTCATTTTTCATGATGACTGTCTGATTCGCTTTCCTTGTTACCGGGACTCAATACCCAACACAAACAAGCTAAGGGAGGGAAAGTTTGCTTTTGGCTCTGTGGTTCACAGTGGTCTGACTCCAGGGCAGGGAGCATGACAGGGGGGCGAGGCTGATGAGAGCTGTTCCTGGCATGGCATGAGAAACAGCAAAAGATCAAGGGAGCAGGAAAGAAGGATAGACCCTTCCAGTCCCTGTCCCCAGTGACCCATTTCCTACAGCTAGGCTTCACCTCCAAGCTCACATTGACTAATCCACTGATGAGAATCACTTCCACCCCATTACTCAGTCACTTTGGAGAAGGCCCACCTGTGAGTACAGGTGGTTTGGGGAGGACGTAACAATGGCCTTTTATGTTTCAAGGAGAAAAAACACAATCATTTTCTTTTTTAAAATGTTGGTCATTTGCGAAAGCACGAATAGGCAATACTGCTAACATCCAAATGCTATGGGCTGAATTATAAACCTCAACTATATGTTGAAGTCCTAAACTTTATTATCTCAGAAAGTATCTGCATTTGGCTGTGACATTTTTAAAAAGCAAATTAAAGTTACACAAGTCACTTGAATGGGCTGTAATCTAGTATGACTGATATCTGCATAAGAAGAAGATAGGAAGATCTGAGATGCGTATAGAGAAAATGCAATAATAAGATAGCCAATTACAAGCCCAGGAGAGAGGTCTTAGAATGAAACAGTACTGAACAGTGCATTGATCTCTAGACTCTGGAATTATGAGAAATTATATTTCTCTTAAACTATAGTCTGCAGCTCTTTGTTATGGCCCCCTAGCAAACTGATACAGGATGGTATGTATACAAAGCAAAGTTGGCTGATAAGCATCCATAGTGCTTCAGAGCCTTCTACAGGTTTCAGAGAGTGCAGACAAAAGTCTTAGGGTAGTGTACACAAAGTGGTACTAAGAAACTGTTGGGAGCTGTTGATACTGGAAATGGAACACGTGCAGTGTTGCTGCATGGCTGGGGCAAGATAAGATAATGGCTGAGGACACCAGGCTCCAACTCCACTTAACTAGCTGCAGTAATGCAACAGGAGATCTTCTCATAAGACAGTTCTTCTAAATCAGACATAGTTTGTTATTTGGCAAAGTCCTTGAACCACTCCCAAAGTCTGTTCAATTTCCTGCGTTTTCCACTCTAATCCCCTAAATAAACACAGGTTATCCAAAAACATCCCCTCTCTTAACCCTCAGTATCTCCAACTCTGCAAAAGGGTTTTGATTCTCCTGGAGCCCTGAAATCATACCATTTATCTCATTTATTTTAAGACTTCTCTATATACTCGTTTGGGAGATTGGGGATCTAGGCCAGGTCCCCAATAAAGAACATTTTAAAATAACTATGCACAGCTACAATAATGTTCTGCAGCTTGAATTTGAAGCTCTAAAACTAACCCCATTAGTATCTGATAGCTGATATTTCATACTTCTTGTTACATAGGTTGTGGGTGTTAATCTCAAAAATCACCAGCATAGTAAACACAGTGTAAATCTGAAAAGGTAAGGAACTGAATTACAATTAGATGACAAGGAATGTCTTATCTGATTTTATCATCCATTTTTAGAACCAACTGGAAAAATAAAGGCATCCATTAATTCTTAAAATTCCTTCAGAACTTTCCATTCTGAAGGCACTAGACAATTCCATAGACAGTATGCTTGGTGAGTGCTAAATAGAGTGGAGGCAATAGAGAAAACCATTACATTCTAAGGGATGGCCTCTTAAAAATGTATTTCTCTAGGACTTGACATTTTGACTGTGGACTAAACATTCAGCTCATCTCAAAAGCTACTTATTGAACTCATTTCTTTATGTTTCAGGGTCTGTCCTAAGCCTGGAACAGCACCCATGAGATTCTCAAGTGATTCTGCACCTCCTGATCTTGGTTTCACTGTTCTTTTTTTAGGGATCTTACCCATGGGACTTCTATGAGATCTAAGGACAGGCTTTAATCTGGACAGTGCTTGCTTTCAGAACTTGGAAATTTGCTCCAAAGCCTTTTGTAATGCAATGTGCTTGTCCATGAAAAGATTGATTTTGATTAATAATGTTATCGTGCTTTGTAGTTTGTTATTTGATATTTTCATGAGAATAAGATTGATCAAGTCAACATTATTCTTTCCCTTGTCTTACCCACACTCTCTTTTCTTACCCTCACTAAAGTTACACATCTTCTCTCATTAAGAACCATTTTTATCTATGTAGCAGAATTATTTAGTAGTTTAAAAGTGAAGAAATCTATCAGAATGAGAATGGACCAGTTTGAAGAACTACTCCTCTCACTCCACTCTTTTAACCTGAATTTTAAATTGTTTGTTTCCCAGAGTCAGTTCCAAAATTATCAATCCTGGGAAAAGCATGTTCCAATGACAGAACTATTGAAAATTCTGCAAAAGAAAACAAAAACTGGAGAGCAGCTAGCTATTAAGGAGAGTCCAGATTCATGGGCTCCTTGGGAAAAATTAGTCAGCTCTGGCTACCATATTAATTATGCCCTACATTCTTCATGCTTTTCTGGTTCGCACTGGAGTAAAGGATGTTTTGTGCCCTGCTGTTTATACTGTGGAAAAACTGTGATGCCAGTAGAACTTCAAAATAAATGCAGCTTGATAGGTCCTGAAATGAAATTTTAGAAATACAGATGATTCACAGGAAGGACTTTGACAAGAAGGACTGGTCTCCTTTAAATACTGAAAGCAAATGTTCATGAGCTAATCAAATACCAGTCACATTTTTCACCACTGATCAAGGTAAATAGAGAAGACAGTCTTCAACACTGGACTGATTTAGGAGGCTGGAAACCGCTGTTTGAATAAATACAGCAATGTATTTGTACAGTAGACAATGACAATAATAATGATAATAAACCACTAATTCTTTTTATAAAGTCAAAATAGATGTATCTTATTTTATTTAAAATTAAAAAGAAACAGAAAAGAAAAACAAAAAGGAATAAAGACAAACAAACAACAAGAAACCAAAAACACTAACAGTATAGGTTTACAAAACAAGATGATAGGAATTTGACAATGGTTGTAACATTGTGTATTGTTACTTTCAAGAGAGCTGCTTAGACTAACAGATATAGACATATAAAACTGATCTAAACTTATGAATATTAACTGTTCTTTTCCAATAACTAATACAATTAGTAGTATAGTTATTTTAGCTATCATATATATATGTGTGTGTGTGTGTATATATATATATATATATATATATATATATATATATATATATATGTGTGTGTGTGTTTATGTCTTTTTCCTTTTCTCTTCCTTCTTTTCTCCTTTCCCTTATTCCAATTACTTTTCCTCTTTGAACAGTTTCTTACCTTTACACAGTATTTCTTGTAGAATTTGGAACATATATCGTGTTTCAGTTTCTTACACTAAGGAAACAATATGGGATTTACACATGTGAGTTTGATTTATTTCACTTATGAGTATGGTCTCAAGTTACACCCATTTATTTATAAAAGTCTCAATGAAATCTTTCTTTATAGCTGAGTAGTACTCCATTGTATAAATATACCACCTTTTTAAAAATTCGTTTCTTGTTGATGGGCACTTGGGCTGTTTCCAAGATTTGGCTATCACAAATTGTGCTGCTATAAAAATGGGTGAACATATATCACTGTGGTAGGATGTTTTCAGTTCTTCTGGGAAAATCAGAAGCAGGATAGCTGGGTCAAATGGAATCTCTAGTCCTAGCTTTTTGAGGAATCTTCACACTGGTTTCCACAGTGGTTGCACCAGTCCACACTCCCACCAACAGTGGAGGAGAGTTCCTTTTTCCCCACAGCCTCTCCAGCATTTATTGTTAGTTGATTTATTGGTTTCGGCCATTCTTTCTGGGGTGACGTGGAATCTCAATGTTGTTTTAATTTGCATTTCCCATTGATGTTGAACGTTTTTTCATATATTTGTTTGCAATCTGTATTTCTTTATCTAAGAAGTATGTATTTATCTCAGATGCCCATTTTTGGATTGGGTCCTTGAATTTTGGGACCTAACTTTTTAAAATTCTTTATAAGTTCTAGATAGAAGTCCTTTGTCTAAGAGACAGTTGGCTAAGATATTTTCCCAATTCCTGAGTTTTCTTTTCACTTTGTTGGAGATTTCTTTTGACATGAAAAAAAAATTCTGGTAAGACGAGATCCCAGTTGTTGATTCTGGGAAATGTTTCCCGTGCAGTTTGAACTCTCTGCCTATTCCTATCATGTCGATTTCTACTTACTTTGTCTTCCTGCAGATTTATTGTTTCTGTTTTAATATTTAGATCTTTGATCCACTTTGACTTTAGTTTAGTGCATGCGGATAGACGTGGATCTAGTTTTAGTTTTCGGCATATGGAGATCCAATTTTTCCAGCACCACTTATTAAAGAGGCTATCATTCTTCCAGTGTACATGTTTGGCTCCTTTGTCAAAGAGGATGTGGCTGAGTGTGTTTGTAGTTGTGGCTGTATCTTCTAATCTACTCCATTGATCTTCAGATCTGTTTTTATTCCAGTACCATGCTGATTTTATCACAGTAGCATTGCAACATAATTTCAAGTCAGGGATTGTGATGCCTCCTGCCTTAGCTTTGTTGCTCAGAATTGCCTTTGCTATTCTAGGTCTCTTCTAGTTCCAGATGAATTTGAGAGATGATTTCTCTAGATCTGTGAGGTATGCAAATGATATTTTGATTGGAATTGCATTGAATCTGTATAACAATTTTAGGAGACTGGTCAAGAACGTTTGTTCTTCCTGTCCATGAATAGAGAATATATTTCCATTTTCTGAAATCCTCTTCAATTTCTTTTTTCAGTGTAATGTAGTTTTCACTATACAAGATCTTTTACTTCCTATGTTATATTGATTAGTATTTCGTTTTTTGGATGCTATAGTGAAGGGTATGGCTTCTCTTATTTCTCTCTCAATGAGTTTGTTGTTTATGTACAGCAATACTATTGATTTTTGTGTGCTGACCTTGTATCCAGTTACATTACTGAATTTAGTTATTATACCTAGGAGTCTTTCAATGAAGTTTGGGGGATCTTCTATGTTGTGTATCATATCATTTGCAAATAATGATAGTTTAATTTCTTCCTTTCTTATCCTTATTCTTTTTATTTCTCTCTCTTGTCTAATTACTCTGGGTAATGTTTCCAGAACTATATGGAATAGGAGTGGTGATAATGGACATCTTTGACTTGTTCCTGACTTTAGGTTGAAAAATTTTCAGTTTTTGTCCAGTTAATAAGATATTGGCTATTGGTTTATCATATATGGGTTTTATCAGGTTGAGATAGAGACCATCTATTCCAATTTTCTGTCAGGTTTTTATGATGAATGAGTGTTAGATTTTGTCAAAAGCTTTTTCTGCATCTTTTGAGATGACCATATGGTTCTTGTCTGTGGCTTTGCTGATATGGTGTATTATATTTATTGATTTTTGTATGTTGAACCACCCTTGCATTCCTGGGATGAATCCCACTTGATCATGGTGTATAATCTTCCTGATCACTTGTTGCATTCTATTTGCCAGTATTTTATTAAGGATGTTTGCATCTATGTTCACAAGAGAGATTGGCTTATAATTTTCTTTTTTAGTTGGGTCTTTCTCTGGTTTTGGTATTAGGGTAATACTGGCTTTCAGGAATGAGTTAGGGAAACTTTCTTCCTTTTCAATTTCATTAAAGAATTTGGGTAGTGTTGGAATTAAATCTTCTTTGAGTTTCTTGTAGAATTCAGCAGTGAATTCATCAGGACCTGGGCTTTTCTTTGTTGATAAGGTTCTAATTACATTTTCAATCTCATTAATTGAAATTGGGTTATTCAGCAGTTTTACATCTTCTAGATTTAGCTTTGGTAATTCATATGTTTCTAGGAATCTGCTTAGATTTCTTCTGTGTTAGGGAACCTATGAGAGTAAAGGTTTTTGAAGCAGGTATTGATGATCTTCTATATATCCACAGGATCTGTAGTGATTTTACCCTTTTCATTTCTTATTGCATGGATTTGAGCTTTTTCTTTCCTCTTTTTGATAAGGTTGACTCGGAGTTTATCAATTTTATTTATTCTTTCAAAGAACCAATTCTTCAATTCATTAATTCTTTGTATTTTTTTTTTAGTTTCACTTGCATTAATTTTTGCTCTGATCTTTATAATTTTCACTTTTCTTTGGGCTTTGGGCTTGACTTGCTTTTCCTTTTCTAGAAGCTTGAGGTGCAGCATTAAGTTGTTTATGTGTGTTCTTTCCATTTTCTAATGTGGGAGTTTAGCGCTATAAATTTCCCCCTGAGGACTGCTTTCACTGTGTCCCATAAGTTCCAGTAATTTGTATTAGCATTTTTGTTCCACTGTAAATATTGTTTAATTTCTTCTTTAATTTCTTCTGTCACATACTGGTTGTTTATGAGAGTGTTATTTAGTTTCCATGTTTTTATGGGGTTCTTGTGGATTTTTGTAGTTAAGTTCCAATTTTATTGTGTTATGGTCAGATAATATGCATGGAATTGTTTCAGTTTCTTTGCTTTTACTTAAGCATGTTCTGTGAGTTAGTATATGCTCTGTTTTCGAGAATGACCCAAGTGCAGCTGAGAAGAATATATATTTTGATATCATTGGGTAGATCACTCTGTACACATCTACTAGTCTTATTTTTTCACAAGTTTGATTTAGTTCCATTATTTCTTTGCTGATTTTTTGTTGGATTGATACGTCTCTTTATGACAATAAGGTGTTAAAGTCCCCTGTTATAACTGCATCCATCTTATATTATTACTGTTTGCATCATCTTGCAGCTGTTGAATTGTTGTTTCCTGGTTCCTTGTTATCTTTAACAGCTATTTTCTTTCATGGTTGTACTATTCCATCCTGTCTTCAAGATTTGAGACCTTACTTACCTTCAGCTTCATTCAAGCAGTTTTGCCAGCTTTCAATGGAATTTTTAATTTCTTGAATATCCCTTTAAATCTGTTTTATGCATTCTAATTCTGTCTTATATTGTTTATTAAAGGTTCCATCATTTGATTTTTTTATTTAAAGAGAAAAAACACAAAAGGGTAGAAATAATACAGGATTTCAAAAAAAGATAAACAGTAATAAATCACTAGTTGATAATTACATATTGTCCTCTTAGAAATAGTTGTTCAAGTTACAAAATTAAAGCACATTCAAATAGTGAGATTGCAAACAGATCTGTTCAATGATCCAACAAGAACTCAGTAATATGGTTATCAACCCTACACACTTAAACATACATGCAGTTATATCTTTCATAACACTTGCTATTTCTTCTCTTTTTTACAATAGCAATTAAACATTTTTAAAAATTTTATTTAAAGAGAAAAAAAGCAAAACAGAAAAAAGGGTAGCAACAATATAGAATTCCAAAGGAAAAAAAAAAACAGAAAAAACACACTAAGAAATTACTAGTTGATAAATGATATATTGTCATCTTGGATATAGTTGTTCAAGTAACAAAATTAAAGGATATATAGTAGACATTCAAACAGTGAGACTGCAAACAGTTCTGCTCAATGATCCAACAAAGGTTCAGCAATATGGTCATCTATTATATATACTCAAACATACATGCAGTTATATCCTTTAGAGCACTTTCTTTTCCTCTATTTTTTACAATAGCAATTACACATTTTGGGTTTTATTACTCTTATAATTCTTATCAATTTTTATACTAGAGACAACGTGATATTTATAAATATGATTCTTATTTATTTCACTAATGAGGATAGTCTCAAGTTGTCTCCATTTACCTATGAAGGCCTCAAGATCATCTTTTTTTATAGTTGAGTAATATTCCATTGTATTAAAATACCACATCTTTTTCATCCACTCTGCTGTTGATGTGCATCTTGGTTGTTTGTAATATTTAGCTATTACCAATTGTGCTGCTATGAACATGGGTGCAGTATATCACTGTGATATGAACTTGTCAGTTCTTATGGGAAAATACCCAGGAAGGAAATAGCTGGATGAAATGGAGCTTCCAATCCTAGTCTTCTGAGGACTCCCCAGTGGATTTCCTGAGTGGTTGCACCAGTCTACATTCCCACCAACAGTGGAGCAGTGTTCCTTTTTCCCCCACAGCCTCGCCAACATTTGTTATCAGTTGATTTCTTGATGGCAGCTATTCTTTACGGAATGAGGTGAAATCATAATGTTGTTTTAATTTGCATTTCTTGAATGACCAGTGATGGTGAACATTTCTTCATGTATTTATTTGCCATTTGTATATCTTCATCTGAGAAATGTGTGTTCATCTCAGATGCCCATTTTTGGAGAGGGTCTTTGAATTTGGGGGGCTTGATATTTTTCAATTCTTTATATGTTCTAGATATAAGTCCTTTGTCTGAGGGCCTGCTGGCTAAAATTATTTCCCACTCTGTGGGTTTTCTTTTCTCTCTGTTGGTGATTTCTTTTGAAGTACAGAAACTTTTCAATAATAAGTGATCTCAGTTGTTGATTCTTTGAAGTGTTTCCCGTGCAGTTTGTGTTTTGTTCATGAATTCTCTGTCTACCCCTATGTCTCCAAGACTCCTGCCTACCTTGTGTTCCAGTAGCTTCAGTGTTTCTGTTTTAATATTTAGGTCTTTGATCCATTTAGACTTTAGTTTTGTGCATGGTGATAGGCATGGATCTAGTTTGAGTCTTCAGCATGTAGAGAGCCAATTTTTCCAATACCATTTACTAAAGAGGCTATCCTTCTTCCATGTAACATTTTTAGCCCCTTTGTCAAATATCAGATGGCTGACTGTCTTTTTAGTTGTACTTGCATCTTCTAACCTGTTCCATTGATCTTCAGGTCTATTTCTTTGCCAGTACCATGCTGATTTTATCACTGTGGCTTTATACTACTGCTTCAAGTCAGGAATTGAGAAGCCTCTTGCCTTGCCTTTGTTGCCCAGAATTGTCTTTGCTATACTAGGTTTCTTCTGTTTCCAAATGAATTTTAGGAGTGTTTTCTCTAGATCTGTGAGGTATGTCAATGGCATTTTGATTGGGATTGCGTTAAATCTGTATAACAGTTTTGGGAGTATGGCCATTTTCACAATGTTGGTTCTTCCTAGCTAAGAGCAAGGAATATCCTTCCATTTTCTAATATCTTCTTCAATCTCCTTTTTCAGTGTAGTATAAATTTCAGCATATAGGTATTTTACATTTTTAATTAGGTTGATTCCTAAGTATTTCATTTTTTTAGATGTTATTGTAAAGTGTGATATTTGCATAATTTCTCTCTCTCAGTGAGTTTTTTTGTTTGTGTACAGGAATGCTATTGATTTTTGAGCATTGACTTTGTATCCAGCTAATCTGCTAAACTTGTTTATTACCTCTAGTAGTCTTTTAATGGAGTTTCTTGGGTCTTCTAAATAGAGTATCATGTCATCTGAAAATAGTGATAATGTAACATCTTCCTTTCCTATCTTTACTCCTTTTATTTCTCTCTCGTCTGATTGCCCTGGCTAGTGTTTCCAGAACTATGTTGAAAAGGAGTGGTGATAGTGGACATCCTTGTCTTGTTCCTGATTTTAAAGTGAAAGCTTTCAGTTTTTGTCCATTTAATATAATGTTGGCTGTTGGTTTGTCATAGATGGCCTTTATAAGGTTGAGGTAGACACCATGTATTCTGAATTTCTGAAGGGTTTTTATCATGAACATGTGTTGGACTTTGCCAAAAGCTTTTTCTGCGTCTATTGAGATGACCATGTGGTTTTTGTTTTTGGCTTTGTTGATGTGGTGGCATATTACATTTATTGATTTGCGTATATTAAACCATCCTTGTATTCCTGGAATAAACCCCACTTGGTCATGTTGTGTAATCTCCTTGATGATTTGCTGCATTCTATTTGAAAGTATTTTATTGAGAATCTTTGCATCAATGCTCATTAGTGAGATTGATCTATAGTTCTCCTTTTTGGTTGGATCTTTCTCTGGTTTTGGTATCAGAGTAATATTTGCCTCCAAGAATGATTTAGGGAGGACTGCTTTCTTCTCAATTTCATTGAAGAGTTTAAGGAGTCTTGGCATCAGATCTTCTCTAAATTTCTTGTAGAATTCAGCTGTGAATCCATCAGGACCTGGGCTTTTCTTTGTTGGTAAGTTTTTAATTACATTTTCAGTTTCAATAGCTGATACTGGGTTGTTCAAAATTACTGTATCTTCTTGGTTGAGCTTTGGTAGTTCATATCTTTCTAGAAATATGTCCATTTCCTCTGTGTTTTCTACTCTATATGAGTAGAGATTTTCAAAGTAAGTGTTCATGATCTTTTGAATTTCCATGGGATCTGTAGTAATTTCCCCCTTTTCAGTTCTTATTGAGTGAATTTGGGTTTTTTCTTTCTTTCTCTTGATAAGGTTAGCTAGGGATTTGTCAATTTTGTTTATTCTCTCAAAAAAACAGCTTTTTGATTCATTAGTTCTTTGTATTTTTTTTTAGTTTCAATTGCATTGATTTCTGCTCTAATCTTTATAATTTTCTCTCTTCTCTAAGCTTTGGGTTTAGCTCTTCTTTTTCTAGAAGCTTGAGATGGAGCATTAGGTTGTTTTTTTGTGCTCATTCTGTTTTCTTGATGTGACAATGTATATCCCCCTTAAGACCGCTTTCATTGCATTGCATAGATTACGGTATGTTGTTTCTGTGTTTTCATTGAATTGTAGGTATTGCTTTATTTCTTCTTTAGTTTCATCTGTAGCCCACTGGTTGTACAAAAGTTTGTTATTTAATTTCCATATATTTGTGCAGGTTTTGCAATTTCTTTTGCAATTAATTTCCATTTTCAGTGTGCTATGGTCAGATGTTATGCATGGGATGATTTCAATACCTCTGCATTTACTTAAGAATGTTTTATGGGAGGATATATGGTCTATTTTGGAGAATGTCCCATGCACTACTGAGAAGAATGTGTATTCTGATGTGGTTGGGTGGAACACTCTGTAAACATCTACTAAGTCCAATTGCTCACAGGTATGGTTCACTTCTGTTATTTCTTTGCTGTCTTTTTGTCTAGTTGATCTGTCTTTCTGTGACAGTGGGCTGTTAAGATGCCCTGTTATAATTGTGTTCTTGTGTATTTGGTTTTTCATGTACATTAGTGTCTATCATTACATAGTTGGGTGCTCCCGTATTTGGTGCATATATATTTATAATTGTGAGTTTTTCCTCTTGAAATTTTTCACTAACAAGTATGTAGTGACCTTCTCTATCTCTTTTAATCATTTTAGGTTTAAAATTCACGTTGTCTACAAATAGAATAGCTACCCCTGCTTTTTTCTGGGTTCTTGTTGCATGGAATACTGTTTTCTATCATTTGACTTTTAATCTATGAGTTTCCTTTTGGGTCAGATGTGTTTCTTGCATACAGCATATTGTGGGGTCCTGTTTCTTGATCTATTCTGTCAACTTATTTCTTTTGATAGGTGAATTCAGGCCATTTACATTTATGGATATTACTGATATGTACTGACTTGACTTTGCCATGATATGTTTCAGTTGTTTATTTTCTGTTTTCCCCTTTATTTAATTGCTTATCCTACCTGGTGGTTTCTTTCTGTTTTTGTTTTGGGGATTGTGGTCATTTTTATCTCTGTGTAGTATGTCTTTCAGTACTCTTTCTAGGGTTGGTTTGGTGGATGTGAATTTCTTCAGTTGCTGTTTGTTATGGAAGTATCTTGTTTCTCCATTAAACTTGAATGAAAATTTTGCTGGGGACATCAGTCTGGGTTGAAAGTTGTTTTCTTTCAGGGCTTGAAATACCTCAATCCAAGCTCCTTGACTTGAGGGTTTGTGCTGAAAAGTCTGCTGTGATTCGAATGGGCTTTCCTTGGTAGGTGAGTTGTGTCTTTTCTCTAACAGCTTTTAGTATTCTGTTTTTATGCTATATGTCTGAGATCTTAATTATTATGTGTCTGGGTGTGGATTTATGTTGATTGTGACTGTTTGGCATTCTATATGTCTCACTTATCTTCATATAAGATTCTTTCCCCATGTTTGGGAAATTTTCTTCTATTACTTCTGTGAATATTTTGGCTACATCATTTGCATTGACTCCTGCCTCTTCACTGATGCCTATTAATCTTATATTTTTTTCTGTTGGCATCATCTTGAAGCTGTTGGATTGTCACTTCATGCTGCTCTGTTATTTTTAAAAGTTCTATCCTTTCATGATCACTAATTGCGATCCTGTCCTCAAGGTCCAAAATCCTATCCTCAGCTTCATTTAAGTGGTTTTGCAAGCTTTGAATACAATTTTTTCTTTCTTGGATGTCTCTTTCAGTTTTTTCATGAATTCTACATGTTTTCTGTATTGTTCATTCAAGGTTTCAATCAGTTTCCCATGCTCCTGTACTTTTTTCTCGATTTCTTCTTTAGCTGTGTTCAACAACTCCTTTACTAAGGTTCTTATTTCTATCTTTACATGTGATAGTACTTCTAATTTGATTTCCTATATAGCCTCATGGAGATTTTTTATTTCATTTGCTATCTTTTCAGAGATTTCTGGTGTGTTACTTTTGAAGTCCTCTATTTCAATGTTTCCTGTACTTGCTCCTGGGGGACTAGATGTTTGAGACTGCATTTTGCTTTTTCATTTTGC
The DNA here is from genome assembly GCA_004027455.1 of Hydrochoerus hydrochaeris. Classification (NCBI taxonomy): domain Eukaryota; kingdom Metazoa; phylum Chordata; class Mammalia; order Rodentia; family Hydrochaeridae; genus Hydrochoerus; species Hydrochoerus hydrochaeris. The sequence continues at coordinate 222,690 of PVLA01002074.1, forward strand.
CATTTTCCTCTTTGAGTTGGTGTTTGGTCCTTCAGTCCCACTAGTGTCAATTCTTGGTTTGATGTATCTTGGGGTCCTAATGTAAGGTTGATGTTTGTTCTATTGCTGGGTCCCACAATGAATAGATGGGCCAGTCACTTGACTTCCCACTGCAGGGCCTGTTGGGTGAGTCCTATATTCTTCCTAGGCTGACAAGCCTAGTAGTATTGATGTAGGTCAACTTTTAGTTCCTGCTCTTACTTTATCTTCATGCTATTCCAGGTCATCAAATCTCCCTGTCTATAGTGTTTGTATCAGCTGAGGCCGTACTGTATCCCTATTGTGTGCCTATGTGTTTCATAAGCTCTTTTAATTTTCTTCAAGTTGGGGGAGTCTTTCTTGGCACCCTCCTCACTCCACCTGATGTTTTCTGTGTGTAGGAAGAGGTCACCCACACTCTTGTCATGCTCACCAACATCTTATAGTTAGTTGGAGGGGGCTTTACTAGTGGCCCTATTTACCCACTGTATACCTCTATTTTAGGGGCATACTCACCACACTGACTGGTTCCTGCTGAGATCTTCTGTTTGGGTGGGGCAGTTACTGAATCTCCCTTCAAGTTAGTACAATTAATCTACTGTAGTCCAAAGTTTGCTGCCTGGGAATGAAGTTCAATTTTTTCCATGCACTGGGATTTCTCACTGTCAGGGCCCGTGGCTGGGTCCCAGACCCTGCTCACTGCTTGGAGTTCGCTGGGCATCACCCATCATTTTCTTATGTTCCTCTATTTTTTTATTTAGATCTTCTTTTGACACACATAGCATTTCTTTTGTAATGTTTGTCATTTCATTTTTTACCTGAGAAATTATTTCTGACCTGATTTCCTCTATAGCTTTATAGAGTTGTTTCTTTACTTCAGTTGCTATCATTTCAGAAAGTTCAGTTGTGTGATTTCCCATGTCTTCCATTTCAGTGTCTCTTGGGTTTGTTCTCAGTGGGCTGGAGGACTGAAACTTCCTCTTGCTCTTTCATTTTGTCAGATCCTTGTGCTCTGTGGCCTGTGAGGCTGGCCGGATGTTCCCCTGATGTACTACTCTGGGCTGCTCTGGGATACTGGGGTGGGCAGAGGTTGCATCCTCTTGCTGCTAGCAGGGACACACTCCAGGAGTATGTTGCTGGGGCCTACAACCTGTATGAGTGGAGTTGAGAACCTCTAGCACTGAAGTGGCTAGTAGGGATGCACCCCCAATGTGTTGCCAGGGCCTAGTGCCTGGCTGAGTGGAGTCTAAACCTCTGGGACTCAGGTGACTAGGCAGAACATGACCCTCAGTGTGGCACCGCCTGGACCTTGCCTCTGGCTGGGAGGACTTCAGAGCCTCTGGAGCCCACTGCTAGCCAGAATGCATCTCCAGGCATATGGTGCCAGGGGCCTTGTTCTTGGCTGGGCAGAGTTTGGAACCTGCTGCATGGCTAGCTGGGATGTACTGCTTAACTATGGAGCTGGGACCTTGTGCTCTGAAGGGCAGAGCTCAAATTCTCCAAGACCTGTCATCACTCCCTAATGGATAAGTATGGGGCTCTGGGCTGGGCTGGGCTCCGTACCTCTGTGACCAGTGAGGCTGGCTAGGCATTCTCCTGATAGATTGCTCTGGGTCACTGGGCTGGGCAGATTTCAGATCCTCTGTGCAGCTAGCGAGGATGCACCTTTGGAGTGCAGTGTTGGGGTCTTATGCCTGGCTGGGTAGAGTTCAAAACCTCTGGGACCCAGGTGGCAAGGCAGAGCACAACCCCAAGTTTGGCACCGCCTGGACCTTCCCTTTGGCTGGGAGGAGTTTAGAGCCTCTGGAGCATGCAGCTAGCTAGAATGAATCCCAGGGTGTAGTGTGCTGGGCCTTGCTCCTGGCTGGGCGGAGTTTGGAACCTCAGAAACTCTCTGCGTGACTAGCTGGGCCACATTGCTGAACTGAAGAAGATGTATCTTATTAATAAATATTTTGAGTTTTGATAAAAACTAATAATTTATCAGAATTAATGCCCATTTTACAACTAATTACTTATTTAGGTAATCAACTGAACAAGCAATAATACTTTAACAATTCCCTGATTATTTTCCAATAAAGGCACTTAACATTGAACTAAAAATCTTATTAAGATATTAATTTTCCATAAACAACAGATATTCATTTCTTTGTTGATGGATTATCACAAAACCAACACACATGAATATCTGAGTTAGTGAATTTGCTGAACAAAACTGATAATAAGAAATATTATTCTCAACTTATGAAATCACAGTGCCAGGTACAAATCTATTGTTCTCTAAATCTGAGTCTACCTTACTTTCTAGTATTGGGACTAGAATCTACAAACTATGTTCCATTGCCAGCTGAATTTTTGTAAGATTCTGCCAATAAAGGACCTAACAGGGTTAGTGGAAGGCAGGGGAAAAGGTTTCGATCCTTCTCATGTGGTGGCGGCTACCATCAGGGGCCCCTCACACTCTATTCCAACAGTGGTGATCAGTTCCAGTTTCTAACTTTTTTCCATATTTCCAGAAGCAGTCTCATTATGCCCCTTGGGGATTCCAGGGCCAGGAAAGAACCATGCTCTCCTTGATGTTTAAGATCCAGAATAAGAGACTTCCTTTGAGCTTCTAAGTCATCAGCACAAGGATGCAGTCAATGTTCCTTTATCCTGGATCTGATGCAGCTCTTCAAGGCCTCTCCTCTGAGCTCCTAGTATTGAAATCATCCCAGCATTATTTTGCCCAGTCTGAAGATTCAGAGAGAAACCATGAATTAGCCAGGTGCAACTCTGCTAGCAGTCCAGACATCACCAGCTGACACCAGGTAGTGCTGGATGCCAACAGTTGGCAGAGCCAGCTGCAGGTCACTGTTGCTGCCAGCCACTGTCTGATGCCAGCTTGTGCTAGATACCCTAGGTGGACTCTGCCAGTTGCTCAGTTGCTGCCCCTGGCTTTTGCTGGCAGGTGTTCTCCATTTGCTGCTGTTCTCTGGAGCTCTTCAGTGTTAGCACCTCTGTTTATTTACTCTGTCCATGCTACTCAGGAAAAGTCCTGAGCAGATTTACAGGACTTTTGGAGCCCAAGTTTACTGGAACAGCATTGCTGTACTTCAGGTTGGTTAGTACGCAGGACTTAAGCCTTCCTAGACTAAAGCCCAAGGAGTGCCTGGGAAGTGCTATTAATGTAGCAGCTTGCAGACCTGTTTCCGTGAGGGAGGGACAAAACCAGAAAATCTTTGAAACCAAGGGATCTTACAATCTTGCTGTACATGCTGGATACATAAATTAGAGGTCCAGTTTCCTCCTTTCTTGATTTTAGCTACTCTCAATGTGCTGTCTGTTCTCAAAAATGTAACAGTATGGACAGAAGTAGAGGAGTAGGGGAGGGGCCCACACTCATGTTGAGGTGCACTCATGTTGGGGTGGAAAATGGCAGTTTGTTAGCCAGGGAGGTCACCAGAGCCAAGTGTCCCAGTCAACTGTGGTGCAAGGTTAGCAAAAAGAAGTCAGAGGAAGGGATCTTCTGGCCCTCAGCCAATTTACACCCTCCCTCTGAAACCAGCACAGGGACAAATGAAAGAGACAGGTACTTCTCTGTCTCACCAGGCTGCTGGCAAAAGCCTGGGGGCACACTTTTCTCAGACATGTGATTGCCACCTTTCAGGACTCTTACCTTATGCTTTTTGGTTCTGATAACCCTAACATCTGGCCTTTTTGCCTCAATCTTAGAGCAGAGCTCCACTTTCTACAAGTACTAGAATCTGTGTTATCCCATTGTGTCCTCTTGTGGCCCTGCAAGAGAACTGAACCAATTTCTACACAGCAGGACCTCAGTACTTGTCTTTAATTGTGTCCAGGAGGCACGATGAGTTCCAAAACCAAAAGAGTACCAAGCAAATTATTTTGGCTGGATCAGGTAGTGAGTTATATGGTAAGCAACTCTGGCATGTTTTAACTACAAAGGATGAATATGGAACATTTTCATGTCAAAATGCATTGAGTATCAAATTTGAAAAGTCTCAAAGCAGTCAAGTACCAAGATTAAAATTCTTCTTTTAGAAAAACTTGTCCTTGTTCCTGTTTTCCTAAAACTTTATTTACATATTCAGTAATCTTGAAAAAATCTGAGTATTTTATGCATATCCTATTAAGGATTAATGAAAGTAAAATTACAGACTAGTTTATAAAATGTTGCTCTTATAAACATAAAAAATAGATGAAATAGGGGCCAGGGATTTAGCTCAGTGGTGGAAGTGCCTGCCTAGCAAGTATGAGGTCATAAGTTTGAATCCCCAGTACCACCACCAAAAAAAAAAAAAAAATACATTGAATAAAAAAGCTTTTATATTATAGTTGACATTTTACCTTAAGTAATTGGTAATAAAAATATTAATCAAGTGAGCAATAATATTTCTAGTATGTGTTTTCAATATCATTTTGTATTCTTTATAATAATGCCATAAAATATAAACTGTGATCTCTAGCTCCATAGCTGATTAAAAGTTTAAACTAGGAGGGGCTAAACAACAAAAATGGTTCTATTTATATTTATTCATTTAATTTATCTATTATTTATTTGTGTTTTGAGGCAGGGTCTCATTATGTAGTTCAGATTGGCCTTGAACTCACTGTGTAGCCTGGGCCATCCTGGAACTCATGACAGTCCTCCTCCCTCAGCTGAGATCATAGGCATGCACCACCATGCCCAGCCTAAATAACAAAATCTTTAGACTTCTATGTGGCAAACTCCACTTACACTGTAAATTCATAGAATTCTGTTTTATTATTGCTGCACCAAAATATGCAAACTGACACTCTTACTATCTCACACAGTGAATGTAACAAAGATAAATTTAACTGAAAGCATCTTTTCCTGTGTATCATGAATTAAGATAAATCAAGATAGTGTCTTTACTCCCCTCTATCTGTGTGTAAAACAAACAAGAAAATGTACAAACAGTAAGAACCCACTACCATTCACATGGAGAAAGAAAAAGTATAGTGTTTTAAAACAGGTTATATGCTCCTTGCTTCATCTAGCATTTAATACCTGTTAATCACTGAGATAAGAATTATAAGTCATTTTTCTACCTTTTACTTGAAACACAAAGAAACTGCATCCTTAGGGAGTTTTTGACAAAAGTTCTACATTTGAACCCAGTTATGCCTCTTATGCCTGTGCTTTTTCCATCAGCAACATTTAGTTCCAGTCTTTAACTTCCCAGCCTCACTGGTGCTTGCTACAATGATTAAACCAGAAAAGCAAGTCACACTTCAAGTTGCCTTTGTGGGTCAATTCTTTTCACATGCTTTTTCAAAATGCACAAGTTATTCATACTTTACTTATCCGAAGTTTATTTCCCATTTGCCTTTTCTACTTCCATCTCTCCACCTCCTTCTCTCTCCTGCATTCTCTTTATTCATTTCTAAAATATCTGTATTTAAAATTTGTGCAAAGTTTAAGAATCACTTTAGTGTATACTTTTTCAAAATTCATGTAGCATTATATATATATATATATATATATATGCACATCTTTATGGAAAATTCATTAACCAGTAGGAATTATAACAATTGCTATAATTTTCTACACATTTCTTAGTTTCTAAATGGGTGATGTCACTGTAGTTCCATTTATTTTTAATTGGAATATAATGCAAATTATGATTTTAATTAAGAATACCAATTAAACTCTCATTTGTGTTTAAACAAACACTATGCTTAATACTGAGTATTATGTGAAGCATTATCCTATATCCTTTTCAGAAACAGTCATGTATATTAATCTGAAGTGTGATTTTATGTTTCATTACCTCACCTTAGGAGTTTAATAGAACTATTGCTGAAATGTTTCAGTGATGTCATACATTTTTAAACAACAAATTATTCTTTAATATGTAATGAAAATATTTGAACATTTTGAATCTTGAAGTATGTCATAAGATGTTTGAAGTTTAAATTTTGAAGATGTTACAGTGTTTCTCACCTGATTTAACTTTCAAAGCTAGCAAGATGTTAAAAGTCTCAAAGTGGCAAAAGGAGAGCTGGCATGCATTAACACTCAGTGTTTGCTTGAAATACGAGGAACTCCCCCAGGACAAAGTGCCAGATATTTTCTATCCAGAGTATACACTGAATTCAGAGGAACTATCAGTGAAAACAATGAATTTATAATATAAGATCTAAGCTACACTTTTAAGTTACTCAAATGAAAATGGCCGTTTTCCCCAACTTTGTTAGTAAGTGCTGAATGTTCACAAGAAGGTATAGTACTGGAAGTGATTTAAAGTAGGATGTTTCCCTCCCAAGTGACAACTCCAGGGGAGGTCACTCAGGGACCCTCTTTTGTCCTTCCTGGGATAAGGCAGAATCAGAATTAGAAAGTTTCTTTTGTCACCTCTGCATCTTCTTTCAGAAACCTCCATCTATTTACTGTGTGGCCTTCTGTAAAGCTGTTCTTTCCCCTCCATTCTCTGAGAATTCATCACTTTCTCTTTTGTGCCTCCACAGTATCTTGAATCTAATTCTGGAATTTTCTTGCAAAACTTGTGCCCTTTTATCAACTTACAGCTCTGTAATCTAAGCTTCTCTGGGTCCAAGAATCTCCATGTCATTGTCCAAGTATTGTGTTAGGTGGGGTCAATGCCGGTTTCATGAATGAATAAATGATCAAGTTAAAAGAACAGAAAAATAGTATAACTAAATTCAGTAACCTGAGGGTGACCCACATAGGAAATGATTAATAACAAAAACTTTAATTTTAAATGGAATGATGCAAAATTCAATAGTCATTGGTGAGTAGTTATTTAATGCCAACCATAGTGATACATTCTGATTATATTTACAACACAGCACATGATTTCCACTCATTCAGATTATACAGGAATATAGCAGCACGTGAGATTGACCTGGCCACTCTTAGCAGTGGGATTTGTATTGGGAATGAACAGTTTATAATAGGTAAGATTATAGAATTCAGACTAAAGAATGAAGCTGATGAGAATTTAACAATACTAACTTATTAGTCAAAATGCACACTTGATAGTGAAAGATGACACTATTAATCAAGTAGCTTGGCAAGTATGAAAGAGGTATGTGAATTTGGTAAAGTGGGATGTCTGTTTATTCAAGTGAGGACAATAAAGGGCTTAAAGAAGAGAAAAGATGTGGTCTGATTTGTTTTGCTTAAAATACTTTCTAATGCTATTTCTCTGGAAATAAGACCTACCCAAAAATAATCAGCCTTGAAACCTAGAGATCAAAACCACCAGCCTCCATCAGCCTATCCTGCCTCACCCACAGTCACCAGGCTTGCTCCATGGCTCCTCTGTCAGGCAGGTAAAGCAAGGACTTACTGATCAGAGCTGGCATTTTTGATCTCTAGGTTTCATGGCTGATTATTTTTTAGCTAGGTCTTATTATGGGGAAAACAGTGTTATCCTGTAGATGTTTGGAGGGGATTAAATCTAGATTTAGCTAAAACAATTAGGACAGTAAGTGATTTTAAAAGAAACTATGGAAGTTAAAGAAAAACATGGGTAATGATGGTGTTAAGGAACAAGTATAAGAGTGAGAACTATGGGAAAATACTTAAAAATATCATAGATATGAGAACTGAGAAAGAAGAAAATGTTTAAATGACTTCCTGATCCTTGTGTTAAAAGTCTATGAGGATGTTAAACGTCTGCAATAGAAAATGGCTCAAAAACATACTTGGTACCACTTCTAATTTAATAAACTTTTTATTTGAATTAAAGAATAAATGAATGAGACAAGTTTATTTTACTAATGGAAATATAATCTAAACTAATTTGAATAAAGCATGCTATTTATAATGTCTGTGGAAATTACAATTGTTTATTGAGTTTGAAAACCTATTTAACAGTCTTAAAAATAACTTAGTTCCTCGTCATTTCCCTCTAAAAACAAATCACATTTGACCTCCATAGTAACAACCACTCTATAAAGGTGCACATTCTTCCAGTGGAAGGAGCCAATGCTATCACTTTTTCTACCTAATGTTTCATACAATTTCTAAAAAGCATTAAGCACCAACTCAGTATCTGTTTAACCCAAGAAAAACTATATATACACTACTGTCTCAGGGAAAAGTCCCTCAAAGTTCTAAATTAAAATGCTGGCAGTTGTTTTGTGCCTATTATATGCAATGTTGCAATATGTTCTTGAATGGTAGAGGATCTATAAATTTCTCATGTTCTCTAAACACAAGAACCGCATTAAAGAAAAAATTTACAGCATTCTTAGCACATTTTAGTTATACAGAATAGTGAATTTTGTGCTGGCATATTCATACATGCATAAATTTGGCTCTAATCATCTTGTCCATCTGCTGTTTCATGACATATGTGATGTGTGAGTGACATCACATTGGAATCTGGTGTGAGAGGGAGTGATTATGAAGCTTCCCGTCTGAATGCAAAGAGCAGGGAGGTGCTAATTTTGCTCTTTTTAACAAGCCATTCTTGTGGGATCTGACTCATCAAGACCAACACTACTGGCCCCTTTGGAGAACTCCCCTCCAAAGACTTAATTATGTCCCTCTAGGTCTTACTTCTTTAAGATTTTAGCAGTCCCACCATTGCCACAGTGAGACTGAGCTTTGGGAAACAAATTACAGAAAATAGGATAGAGACTCTCCCATCCCATTCCTTACAGAGAACTTGTTTCAGGGATAATGGATATGGAGCCTCTCTCAGTTTCAAAGTTGCGATGGAGCTTGCAGATGCTAGACTTGGAGAGAGAAAAGGAGTGTCCTAGAAACTGCGTCGACATGGAAGGAGAAATCAGAGAGGGCTATATGCTAGAGAAAAGGCTCTTGAGGTGGCAAGAGAGGACAATAGGAGTCAACATGGAAGGGAGATGAGAAGGGATGCATGCAGAAAACAGACTGATCCTGGGTGGACATTTGGGCTTCAGTATGAGCATTCTTTTAAATACAGGAAATGCATCATACAATACTTAAAATTTTATTTTTAATAACATAATCAAATCTGGCTTCTATAAGAAGAAACATTTAAAGGTAAGAAAAATATCTATCATGCAAGATTTCTTTTTTTCCTATATGATGTTAAATATTTCAACCAGTTTTTCTCCTCAATATCAGTGGTTCCCTGTGGGCCTGCAGTAGCAACATGAGAATGTATACATCTGACTCCCCCAAGTGATGCTGTGGCTGCTGTCCCAAGAACCAGACTTGGAAATCTACTGCATGAAAGGTCTGAAATTTCTAGGCATCTGGGATGAAATGCACACAAGTTCATGTAAGTTACAATTTCAATACTTTAATTTCTATTTATTTTAGCACTTTAGGTTATTTCACAAAAATTAATTTTCTTTACACTAATTCTCTACATATGTAAATTATAAATGTATGGTCAATCCATCACCCACATGAAAGTAAAGATTGCTAACATCAATAAAAAGTGTTTATTGATTTTCTATTTTTGCTCAATCTGTACCATAAATGTTTAAATTAAGCAACTTTACTCAATCCTCTAATTCTGTTGGATATTCGTGATGCCATTCCCTTGATAGATGAGGAAAGGGAATCCCAGAAGGCATAGATTGGAGCTAAGGATGCAGGCTATGCTGATCCAGCATCTTGTTCTCTTCCACACGCTCTTCTCTTCTGTTCTGCCTTGGGCATGGACGCAGACACCATATTCACAGAGGGATTGTGAGAGCTAATGCTCCTCTTTTTCTAGCAATGATAGAGCTGGCTTTGAAATAGCAGGTCTTTTGGCAGTTTCATGGTGTAGCAGTACATTGTTAATCCAGTGAAAGGAACAGTGAGCTGCTGTGCATATTCATATATTTAAATAGCAGCAGGAATTGTGCATTTCACTTTCACAGCCCACAGTTTATTCCATAGACAATAACAGAGCCTTGTATAAATCCCTGTTGATGGGTTTTGTGGCACTGATCCCAAGCCAGTTGGACACTGTTCCTCAGGAGTGTATGACCATGCTTCAAATTTCAATTCAAAGTCAGGGGAGCTTGGCAGCTAGAATCAATAATAAAGCAAAGGTCACTTGAATTGGGAAATAAATAATAGCCTTTCCCAGATGGTTTTAACTGAGTACCTTTAAATATACAGCATCATACTATTGACAAGAGCAGTGGATATGCACCTCCAAATGAGCAGTGAAGAGCTAAGAATTACAATTTATTTCTTGATTTTCTAAAATTTTATTTTTAAAGAGGTTAAAACCAAAGAAAACAAAATAGAATAAAACCAATCAAAACAAACCAGTGTAAGTGACACAGGACTGCAAAGCAATAGGAAATCAACAATAGTTACCATAATGCCTTTTGTTGTTTTCAAAATAACTGCAGATACCTTCAGACATAGCAAACATCAAATAGAGCAGAACAGAATAGAACCAATAAAAACAAAACAATGAATGCAATAAAGGACCTCAAAACAAGATAATAGTAAATACAAAATGGCTACCATGATACATCTTGCTATCTTTGAAACAGCTGCCCATGCCATCAGATATAATAAAATCAAACAAAACAAAACAGAATAAAACCCAACCCAAAAAAACAATGAAAATGATACAGAACTTCAAAACAAGATAATAAGGAACTAACAATGGCTACCACCTTCAGAAGGAGATCCCCCCTAAATGTCACACTGTGTACTGTTATCCTCTGAATAGATAATCAGACCACTGGCCCTAGACCTGCAAGGCCAGTGAAACACTAAAACACCACAAGCTTCAAATTGCATTTCACTACAATAGCTATCACTGCAGCCTGTGTTTCTCCAGATCAGCCAGTCACTTACAGGAGTGGGGCATGGGGAGTTGGCCCTTCTTATTTGCTAACCCATGCACAGAAGGGGCTCGGATCTGGCTATCCACCCACCGCCAGCATCCCACATGTGGCACTGGTTCCCAGGGAGGTCTTTCTTCTTGGTGAATCCTTGTTGTTTCCCCCCACTGTCTCCAGTGGCATTGACTTGTTGGGGAAGCCTGGGGTCTGGCTGTTCCCCTGTTGTCAGCAGCCCACTCACAGAGCTGGTTCATAGGGAGGGCTTACTTCTTGGTAAATCCTGTTCTCTCCTCCTACAGTCTGCAAATGGCCTAAAAATTATAATTTAAATTAGCCAATTTCCTATGTGTTATTTACAGGATGATCAAATGAGAACATACACTGAAAAGTGAGCTAGAATGAAGTTTCTACCATATAAGCATTACTTTCAGATGCACTTGGAAAATAAGGATCAGGGTGGTTGCAGGTGAGTAGAAGTATATGAACTTACTAAATTTAGTTCTAGTTATTGAAGGAAAATGTACTTACCCCTACAGGTAGGGACAATCTTCCCACATTTCTTGGATTTTCATGAAGAGGGAGTTTCCCTGAAATCTTCCCCTACTCTTTGCTCAGGGGAGATGGGGTAATTTAAAAAACATTTAAAATCGAGAATACACAGTTAAACTTGACTCAATTTAGGAGCCACTTGGGAAAAGGCTGTCTTCTTTGTATTTCTTTTTGACTTAAGTACCCACCACATTTTGTAGTAACTTCCTCAAAATTTTCCAAGTCCTGGACCCACGATATAGCTCAGAGGAACAAGTGCCTGTCTGGTAAATATGAAGTCTTAAGTTTGATTCCTGGTACCAAAACAATAAATAAATAAAATGACTAGATAATGCACTTCAAAAAAATTTCCAAATCCCCTCCTTCTGATTCCTGTGGGACTTTCCAAGGAAGGAACTCCCAACCCAGAACAGGATCATTGTGGTCCACCCTCTACCTTTCTTTCTTTGGCTTTTGGTTTTCTGACCATTTTATTTACTACCTGTGGAAAAGAGCAGACAAGTAGGAAAATCTCTGGAGCTCACATGTCTACAATTGTTGTAGGACTCTACAGTCAAGTCAGGTCCAGGAGGATATCCTGGCTGGTGGTCACTTCCTCCTACACAGAGAAGATGTGGCAGTCAGAGCTGTGAGGTCATGCCTGGTTAGAGTGACCCACTCATGCAGATCACAAGACTGGGTCAGTGCTCTGGGCTAGTTTTTTACTCTCCTCAGCCATGGGGCTGAGCTATGGCTCTGGGCTCTTGCACGTGGTATTGTTTTCCATGCCTGCCATGGCAGGTCTGTAACGCTACCAGAGCATGGGTGGAAGAAGGCACCCCTCACCACATGCGTACCCTCCGAGCATCAGTGCCTCTCAGCCTGAGAACTACCTGTCTCTCCTCTGAGTGTGATCAGAACTATTGCTACCTGTTCATATCAGGACTTCTGTGTGACATCTTCTCTCCAGTGATGTGAAGCTGCATTTTATGAGTTGGCCAGAAGTCATGCTGGAGGTTGGGAATGGACATTTTCCAGTAAGTGTTACCACTCTTCTTGCATTGTCTACACCCCTTCTTTATCCTCTGTTACTAGAGATTATCTGTGAGAGGCAGGGAAAGGTCCACTCAGGAAATTCAGTGATAACGGCTTAATGGATTCAAAACAAGATATGATGAGAAAATACATCATTCTAGTTCTCAGTGTAAAACTCTGAAGAGTAAACATAACGTGAGCAAAGACAGTTCCCTGCACACTCTAACACTTGTATGCTTGGTCCTTATCACAAGGTGCAGCAACACTCCATGAGCGTCATTGGGAACCAACATCCACATGCACTGACTGGGTGCCTGCCGCCACATTTTGTGTGATTATGTAAGCGGCATTAAATGAGTGATATTAGAGCACTGTGGACATACAAAGATGGATATCATTAAAATACAAAGAGATTCTGAAGAGTCATGGCCTTGTTAATGGCTAAAAGTATTGCTACCTCTTCTCCAGGTAGGAATTTTGAATTAGCCAAAATGACGCATTTGACAACAAACGACCTATAGACATACTTCCTGGGCCTGGACAGGAAGAACAAATCCCACATGCTCTCAAAAATCTTCATATGTTACTTGAACAATAAAACATCTCTTCTAATTTAAATCTTTACCCATAAATCATTATACCCCACATGGACCTATAGATGGTGTAGTGCATCTGTAAATAAACCATATACCTGGACAGGAGTCCAGCGCCTCCTAGTCATGGCCTTGCCCTATTTCTTTCCCATGGGCCCCATTTCATCTTGGGGTTTCAGAAGACCAAATGTGTAAATTTCTTAAGTTTTGTAATTCAGTTATCAGGCTATCTTGGTAATTTTTCTAATTGCTTGGGCAAAATATCCAATACCCACATGTTTAAATGAGGAAAGATTTATTTCAGCTTACAGTTTGTAGAGGTTTCAGTCCATTGTTGGCTGGCTCCAAGGTAGGATGGCATGGCAGAGGGACATCACAGAGGAGAAATGGTTCATAGCATGGCAGGCAGAAGGTGGCAGCACCAAGCACTAAGCACCAAGCAGTAAGCCTGCCCTCTTGCTTTCCCTCTACATTCCATGTAAGCTCTAATCTTACTGATTGGTGCCTCCCACATCCAGGGTGGGGTGTACATTATCCACACCTAGAAGTATGCTAAACCAGTTAGTGGACTAATTCACACACTCTGAATCCCAGTATCATAACATTAATACATATTTACACACCCATGATACAGCCGCCTCCAAAAAGCCCTACCTGTGGGCACATGAGGCTTTGGGGGGATATCTAGATACAAGCCATAATACAGCCTTATTTGTTTCTTAAATTAAGCTTTATTTTCCAACTTAGGTTTCACATCTAACATAGATATTTCAATTTCTCCTCTGCCTTATTCATTCTCTTTTGCCTTATTCTCGGTTAGTTCTGAATGTGGTTAAAGAAAAGCATTGCTCTATATTGGGCATGCTTTTATCTCAAGACCCTCCCTGACATGTCTTTTTCAACTAGGTGAAGATAATAAAAAGGTACTATTGAAGACCAAAGGCATGACAAACCTTCCAATGAACTGGGTGTTTCGTGTATTTTCCCAACACTCCTCAATTCATTCTCTTTTATCCTTAAAAGGAATTATTTGTTCTCCTATATAACTTAGAGGAGTATATTCAACATTGCAACTTGTTACTGCAAAATTAATGTTTACATTAAACATTAATAATTAAATTAATAATAAAATAATGTACTTTCCAAACATAGTCATTACATATATATATAACCTATAAGGTAGGTATTTATATTTGTTTACTAATGTTGTTGTAACAAAATACCTAAACTGGAGAGCTTAAAACAACAGAAATTTATTTTTTTACAGTTCTTGAAGCTAGAAGTATGGAATTAAAGTTTCAGCAGAGCCTGCTCTTACTGAAATGTTCAGAGAGGGATGTGTGCATGCCTCCTTTTAGCTTCTGGTGATCACTAGCCATGTTTGCATTCCTTGGCTTTAATTCCCTTATTTTAATTTCTGTCTCTGTCTTTCTATACCTGGATTTACTTTATGTGGGTCTGTGTGTCTCTCTCAAATCTCTGTCCTTTTCTTATAAAGTCTCCACTAAAATTTTAACTTCATCCTTGCTTCATAACATACCAAAAATCCTATTTCCTTATGATTTGGAACTGAGGTTCCAAAACGATGGAGAGGACATTATTGAAAAGAGTATGATATTATTATTATCATCAGCATCTTTTTATGTTTGGGAAAACTGAGGCTCTGAAACAAAAAGAAATAAAGGGCCTTGCTCAAATTCATCCAGTTGATACAGCCAGTGCAGTGTTCTGTTTTTTTGTTCTGGTATATTTGACAATTATTTGAATTATAATATACATATGGGAAAAGTACATTATACATGTATTGCTTGATTTTTTTTCCATGACACCCATGTAGTCAATATTTAGATCAAGAAAGAGATGACTACTACAATCCTAAAGACTTTTCTTTGTCTTCTTTTAGTAATCATCCCTAGTGGTGACCACTTTCCTCACATTCAACAGTAATAACTTTTACCATTATTATTATTTTTTTTTTGGTACCAGGACTCAAACTCACAACCTTGCACTTGCCAGGTTAAGCTGTCCTCAGTCCTTCCATGATTATTACATAAATTTATTATGTAACTTTAATTTCACATGTTTGGGAGGAAATAATGCTTTAGTTTTCTATTACTGATGTACAAATCATCACAAATTTGTGGTATAAAATAACACAAATGTATCCTGGTGGAATTGCTATAGGTTAGAAGTCTAATGGGCTGCAGTTAAGGAGTTGGCTGGACTTTGTTCCTTTCTGAAGACTCTGAGAGAATCTGTGTCATGGCCTTTCCTAGCTTCTAGGGGCCACCCATGAGTCCTTGGCTCATGCCATCCTTCCTTCAATGTCCAATTTAACAGTGTTGCAGCAGTTTCATTCCTGTTCCATAGACTCACATCTCCCTCTACCTACAGAGAGAAGAAACTATACACTGAGTCACTCAACAGGTCCATCCAGGTAGTACAGGAATATCTCCTCACCTCGAGATCTTTAATTTTAATCATACCTGCAAAATACCTTCTACCACATATGATAATGAATTTTCAGATCACAGGGACTTGAATAAAAACATCTGTAGGAGTTCACTATCCAGGGTAGGCTTGCTGGGTTAGGATTCACATCTATTCAGGTTTAGTAGACATCACTTGTTTGTCCAAACTGGTTCTATAAAATTGCAGTCATCAGAAAGTGTATAAAATTCATCAATACTTTTTGACTTTAGATAATCTGGAAAACAATTTTATATGTACCTGAGCTTTGGTAATTCTAAGTTTTTGGAGGGCAGCTTTTCAAAATGCTAAGACTTGTGAAGGATGTGAGATTTTTATTTTACTTTTAAGCTGACTAGTTAACCTGCCACATTGTCATGGAGTCCAGCAAAAAACACAAGGTGCCCAGATCAGAAATAGAAGACAGCCTACTATGAGCAACTGCAGCACTGACAAGAGTGTTTGCATTAGCTTCAGGTCCCAGGTCCCAGTTCCAGTGCAATGACGTGAAGAGAGCTGTCAGTGACTTTTGCACCCAGAGGGTTTAATTCCTGTGATGAGTTTAGGAAACTAAATCTTTTATAATGGATAAAATGCATGTCTTCCCTTTGCTCTTCATTAAGACATGAAGGCAATATTTCAATGTTGTAACTAAAATTGCTGTGGAAGCAGTTCTAGAGAGAGACACCTTATAACTATATCTCATAAGACATTCCCAATATAGATGACCTTGAAAATGTATTATGTAATAAAATCAATATGGGTATCTGATTCTGCGACATACAGAAAAGCAAAAACCCAAGGAAGGACTTGTCTGCCACGTGCTCATATATTTTTTTTTTTTTTGTATCAGGAATTGAACTCAGGGCCTTGCTTTTGCCAAGCAGGCACTTGTGCTGCTGAGCTATATTCCTGGCTCTCATCATTCTTATTGAGATTGATAAATATATTATGATACATTCCACAGACATGAACATTATATGGTCATATGAAGCATGTGTGGGAGTTTTACAGAAATAAAGACTTTAGCTGTATTTTCAAGAACCTCACAATCTAGTAGAAGATGAAAAGCACATTCAAGAATAATTTTAGAATTAAGTAGAATGTGTTAAGCAAGTACTATAAAGGCTTTCTTCATAGCTAAACAGTTTACAGAAATTACTGTTTAGAAACTTTATATAATCTTTGATTTTTAGAAGTTTAAATTTTTATGTAAATGGTTTTGCTCTTTTTTATGTGTCTTGGCTACTAGAACTCAATAGACATTATTAATTGTGTAAATAAGGTCTTAAAAAAAGAAAGATCATTTTTGCTGTTGAACTTAGGGAAAGTTTTACAATAGAGATCCTTCAAATAAATAAAATAAAATAAATGAGAAGAAAACAATGAAGAAAGCATTTTAGGTGAAGGGAAGACGTAAGTGAAGCATATCTACACCAGCTCACAGAAATCTACTTTTACTAAAATCAAGTAAACTGGAGAATTAGAAAAAGTCAACTGTTGGTCAATTTCCTCATTATTTTCCTCAGCTGGAGGAATTTGATTTTAATGCTTTGTGAATGAAACTACTTACTCCATAGCCTGATGTGAAATATGCTATTTGTTGAACTACAGTATTCTTTGTACTTTGTAACTTGTGTAAGTGAATTCTGTATTTCAGTATTGAGTCTTAAAATGCTTAATTGTGTTTGAGTGTGTTGGAGTGTGTGGTGCTTCTGGAAGTGCCCAGAGAGACTGATGGACACTAGAAAAATCAGAGGATGGTAGTGCTTCTTGGATGACTTGTGTAACATTGGAGAGGTCAAGCCTATGTGGCAGTGGAGGCCACAACCCAGCTCCAGAACAGCCCAGCACCAGAACAAGCTGAGAGAGAGAGAAGGAAAGTAAAAATTGATTGTAAATCATAAATCTGCATCTCTACAGCATCTCTGGCTCTATTTTCTCTCTCGGGTATCAGGAGAAATTTTTATTTTAATTGCGACCTGAAAATGCAAGAAAAAACATTTGTTATTAGGAAAACTGATTCCAGTGTTCTCTTTGGCAGCATTGTAATGATTCTTTGGGTACAATTTTTTCCACTTGCTAGCCTGGCAAATCATAATCACTGTTCATGAATGAATGATGTGCTTTCTTTAGGACAGTCTGGCAAAGGTGCTCGGAACTAGGGAAATTTATTATTTCTTGACACATGGTGAACCCTTGATATCTCAGTGCTCTTTTTCACTTTTCGTGTGTTTAAGTTGAGAGGTGATTGAAGGAAAGCTGCTGAAGTCCCACATGAGTGACTTAAAGTCAGTCGTACTCAAACACACCTTCTGTCACTCTTCTGTCTTCCTGTATGTGATATTATTAATATATTCACCTTAAAATCAATAAAACTTTCTATAAAATATATACTCAAATATATTTGAAGGCCAACCATATTTTTTAAATTATGAAATTTGTAAAATAATTATAGAGTTGCTGTATGTCTTTCACTCACTTCCCCCAATGTTATTATTTCATAAAACTATGGCAATGCTTCATTTTTTTAAAAAGTTGATCATGTTATATGTTATTTTTGAAAAATGAAACTTTTAACTGTTGACAAAAGTTTAAGACTTGCCTAATTCTCACAATTTTACATCTGTGCATTTATGACTGTTATCTGTATGTTAGGGAGCTGTTGAAGCTGGAGATTGATCACATGTGTGGGACTAAACCAAGGCCAGCCCTGAAAACACAGAAAACCCAAAACAAGCCACATAAACAAGCTGTACCAGCTCTAGAAGGCAAGTGCCCAGGCCGGCCAGGCAAACAAGTTGCTAGGCAGCAGGGTTAAAATTGACATCATCATTCTGAGTGTATAAATAAATGTAGTACAATGATTGAGCAGTCTCTTCTCTCCAGTCAGGAGAGAGGGCTCCACCTGACCTCAGCTTTCATCTCTTTTCTTTATTGTCTCATCCTTTCATCGATCTTCACCACAGGAACCTCAAGAGCCACATGGGATGCTACATCTATACATATAATAAATAAAATATTCTTTAAAAAACACAGGTGAGGATATTTTGATAACTGAGATAGAACATAATCTTAATTTGGAGTGACACTGTAATTGCCCATATTCTCTCTGAGATGGTTCAGATCCACTGGAGAATTATTTATTTACTTTGTTAGTAAATTGTAAGTAGCTTCACCTCAAAAAATCAAATTTAAATTTCTACTGTTTAGACCTTTAGATTTTATTGCCAAAAACTCATTCTGAAAATATGAGTTTAATTAAATCATATAAATTACAGCTCTTCAAAAAACTGTCAAATTAGTCACGACTGTTTTTGCCAACTGAAAAACAAATAATCTTTTGTACCTTAACCATTATGCAAACGCTGCCACAATTTTTTTTAAAAAATAAGTGGTTAGAAATGTATTATTTATGCTCTGAAAATAATGCATACATTTCAACCATTTCAGTTACCATAACAACAAAGCATAGTGCATTTTTCTTGATTTTAGTTTCAATCAAATTCATTTGTATTTGATTGCCACAACCAATACTAAAAGATAAGGAGACAGAGAAAGAGAGAAAGAGGGAATATTAATATAGCATTTATATTTCCACTCAAAGACAAAGGACTAGGTTCACCTTCACTCATACTTCTTGCTGTTGGTTACATAGACATGAGAAATATACGGTATTTGGACACTGAAAAATACTCTCAGATAATACCTAGGTCAAGTAGAAACACGCTTATTTTAGCATCTTTTGCATCTTGGCATAACAGGAGATAAACTTTCAGCAGAAGTGTCACAGGACAGCTTCTAGAACCTTCCTGGAAAGGCAGCTGGTCTTTTTATACTTTGCCTCCTTTTCTTTTCCTTGTATTTCTCCATTCATCTGGCTGAAACGCAGATATGAGAGAAAGAGCTTTTCTTGCTGTTTTGGTCTCCGACAACATGGGACATACGTTAGTGACGTCACGGCTGCTGTGCTGATGCAGCTTGAGTCGTTGAGAATGTTCTGGAACAGTTTCATTCCACACTGGACTGTTTCAGACGTTCCCAGGAGAGATCATTTCTAGTTTACTTAAGCCATTGCTATCTGGCTTCCATTCTGCTGTTTTCTGTTTAAAGTTGTCGTAACATGCCTCATTTCTATGAAAAGTGGAAACATGAAAAGCAGCACTTGATATCTCTATTTTTTCAGGAAATGTGATCTTCCCTTACTCATTTACATGTGTATCTGGCACCTGTGAGCATTGAGTTGCCGCTCCGGCTACAGCTATTGCTCCCTTGGTAGATTCTAGACTGCCCCGAGGAAGCCAGTGACCGTGACAGGGTCCTGGCCCTGCCCTTTCTGGGTGCCTAAGCAGAGCTCGCAATCACATCAAGGTGTTCTGAGTTTTGTCATGGTTTGTCTGTTCATTGATTTGTTTGGGGTTTTTGGTTTTTGGTTTTGGTTTTTGATTTTTGAGAACATCATGACTTCACAAGGTAATCAATAAAGCCCCAGAGCTTTTCACAACCAGGAATGGGGAATGAATAAAAAACTTCCGTTTTCAGCCTTAGGAAAATGGGTAAAGATAGTTAAGTTATACTCTGAATGCTGCTAAATTAAAGCTGGGTGTGGTGGTGCATTCTGAAGGCTGAGGCAAGAGGATCCCCGCAGGTTGAAAGCCAGCAGGAAACACATAGCAAGACTATGTCTGTGCTACTAACTTAGCACAGCTAATACATAGTATGCTTCATACACTCAAGGTAACTGAATGATCCATTTGTAAACTCAGCAGTGGAGTAGGAATAGTGAACATATAAACTGAAGTAGTGGCCTCTTTTAATCCACCAATGAAGAGATAGTTTGAAATAGAAAAGAAGGGTTTTTAAGGCAATTAAAATACTTTAGTTATATTCAAAATCTATTTTTCCTAGTACAATAATTTTTTAAAAGAAATGTGATAATGAAAAAGCATTAATTACTTATACTTTGATAAGTGATGGAAACAAAGTTAGGTGATAAATTACTCTTGAAAGACACAAGAGATTTCAAATAGTTTTTTTAAGAAAAAGGGCACACATAAACAAGAAAAATGGAATAATGATAAATCAAGACTATTTAAGGTTAAATTTCCAGAATGATGTTCTAAGAAAAAGTGGGATTACAGTAATAGAGCACATAAGCAGGGAACTAGATGCAGCTGACAGCACTATCTCTAGCCTTATCTGGCAGAATGAATCAAAATAGGGAAATATCTTTTATGGCTTATATCTAGATCCCCCCCACACACAAAGCCTCATGTACTTACAAGTGGAGCTTTTCAGAGGAGGCTGCATCTAGGGTATGTGAATATAGATTAAGGGTGTTTGATTATTAATTAGTCTACTGATTGGGTTAGCACAGTTCTGGGTACGGATAATAGGAAGATTCACCTTTGGTGTGGCTTGTAGCCTGAAAGGAATAAAGGGAAAGATGGAAAGTCACTTTACTACCTCCTGCCTGCCCTGCTACAGTTTCCTCTTTCTATGCCCCCTGCCTTGATTCCCTGCCTTGGTGCCAGACGACTATAGCTTGAAACTTCTACAGACTGTCAGCTAAAATAATTAATCTTTTTTTCCAAATAAATAACCTTTTCTTCCTTTAACTTGTGGCTATTGGGCACTTTATCTCAACAAGGAAGTAACTAAAACAACATCAAAAATTGTTGACTTTAATACTTCTGCACTTCTATGAAAATAAAACTACTGTTTTGTCTTTCTCCTTTCTCTTCACTTTTTTCTCTGTGTGTTCTACAAGCTACATAGTTCTTAAGGGATAGAAAAGAACAGTGGGGATTTTTATTATTTTATTTTGTTTTAACTTTTAAAGTCTACATAGCTGTCAGCACTGGGCTTCCCCACAGGTATTTGGTTCTAGTGTTGTCTGCCAACCTCTTTCTTCACTCAGGGACACTATCCCAGTTTTAAAGTGTGGCATTGCATTGCTATTAATCTACATCAGTGACACAACATGCTTGCCTTCATTTGTTTTTATGTCAATACTGTTAAAATTTGATCAACTAGTTTTTCAGGAATTTACAAATTAATTCTGAACGATATTATTCACAATATTGCAATCATTTTTCAAGTTTGAATGTCAAGAAGATGCTAACACTTGAATTAAATCTGTGTTGCTGAAGCTAAAAAAGTTAAAAATGATACAAAATTTCAAAAAAGCAGGAAATTAACACTAGTCAATATATTGCATATTGTTATTACATTTTTTAAAAGGAGAAAAATTAAAAATATAAAGAGAACCTGAATTTTGTAGTGCCACCTGTTGTTTAGAAACAAAACTGCATTGCTTAAAATGTTTTTCTGATAGCTTTCAAGAAACAGTATCAAAAGATTGATTATATTTATGTTCTCAGTATATTAAGAAAACAGCATAATGCTTTGTTCATTGTATTTCTGAATACAAGAGCACATGTCACTTCTTTTATTTTGCATAGTGTGATATAGTGTTAAATTGTTATAAATATTACATAAACTCGCATAATGGCAACTATTAACAATATACTTAGTTGGAAGAGGTTGTTTTGTTTTCCTCGAGAAGGACCTATATCATTCAGCTGCTCTTGAATTCACTAGCCTTCACTGGCCTGGAACTCCAGGTCATCTTCTTGCCTCGCCTCCCAAATGTCGGTATTACAGACATATGCCACAACGCCTGAATATTGAAAAGTAAAATCGTATGTGTGAAAATAAGTGTTTTTTCAAGGGCCAGAGATTTAGCTCAGTGACATAAGTGCCTGCCTGGAAAGCATGAGGTCAAGAGTTTCATCCCCTATATCAAGAGAAAAACAGATATGTTTTCTGTTTTCTAGAAACATAGACCTTCATTTATACTCAAATGTTACAGATGAGAGTGACTTTTTGTTCTGAGCAATAAAGATAAACAACTATGAGTGAACATGTAACTATGGCAATGCAAAAATACATATTTAGAATAGTAAAATTGGTATTTTTAAATATTCAAATTGTTTGAAAATGTACAGTATGCACTTTCTTCTTTGTTTAAAAATCTTCAAATTTTTCAAACAGACTAAATTTAGGAATGCAGACAAAAACTAAAAGGATAATTACATTGATTCACTAAAATATTTATTTGGAGGTTTTTATGTGAAATCACTTTTATGAAATATATATTATATCTTTAATTTGTTTCACTACTTTTGGTTTTATTTTTAACCCTCCAGAAGATGTTTAGTATTGATAATTAACAATATCCACTTGTATAGAGGTTGCTATTTATGAAGAAAAATGAAAATTCACATCAAACATGATTGATTTTTATGATTAACTTGCTCCTAAAAATTCTACAAGTTCATTTCAGTATTTAAAAAATAATCCAAATGTAGACTAAATATCTTAGATAAATAAAATCAAAGTTTAAAAATGATTTTGAACTTTCTACATAACTTCATACAAACTATTAACTGCTTCATCTATGTCACTTTATTCACAACAGTTCACCAAAAAAAGATTTGTGGATTTAATGAAACTGTTGACACTAACAAATAAAGGGAACCCAGTAACAATTTAAGTTGGTAGTATTACCACAAGGTCTTCATATGGGCTGTTTCATGTCACTTTCTTAATGTTATTTTTCATAGAAGCACAGTGGGCCTTTTCAAATTAGCTTGAGGTGAAGTCTTACAATGTTATTAAAATTTCAAACAGAATTATACAATTACATTTTAGAATTAGATTATCTGTATAGTTAATCCAAGAGTACTTAGAAAAGGTAAAAATGGAAAAAGTCTTTTAAAATTCAATTCTCTATATAGTTATTCTTTTATTTAAGAAAAAAAGTATATTTTTTTTCTTAAAAACAAAAGAAAAAGGATTAAAAAGATGATCAAACAATCAACAATGAAAGCACAGACTGTTCTTTTGGATGAAGTAACAGATTAGTAGTATAGATATCTATCTTGTGTATACACACACACACATGTATACCTCTATACACATAATCTTTTCCTTCTTTTTTTCTCCTTTCTCCTATCCCAGGTGTTCTTTCCTGTTGAGCACTTTCTTTTTCTTTCCCTTTCATTTTCACAATATCTATTGCACATTCTGGATCTTAATATCTTTCAGGTTTTTTTACACTAAGTAGACAATACAATGTTTATACATGTGAGTCTGATTTATTTCACCTAAGAAGAGTATGGTCTCAGGTTGCATCCATTTACCTATAAATGTCTCAATTTATCCTTCTTTATAGCTGAATAATACTCCATTGTTTAAAAATACATCTTTTTTTAATCCATTCCTTGGTTGATGGGCATTTGGGTTGCTTCTAAGATTCCGAGCTTACAAATTATGCTGCTATAAATATGGGTGCACATATATCACTGTGGCATGATGTTTTCAATTTTTCTGGGAAAGTATAACCCAGGAAAATGCAAATACCAATCCTAGTATTTTGAGGAATCCTTACACTGATTTCCACAGTGGTTTTACTAGTTTATACCCCACCAACAGCAGAAAAGATTTCCTTTCTCCCCACAGCCCTGTCAACATTTGTTATTGGTTGATTTCTTGATGACAGCCATTGTTTCTGGAATGTATAGCTATTCTAAGGGTATCTCTTAAAGGGTAAAAACTGGAATATTCATCTTTTAAGAATGAATAAATAAAAAGAAAAGAATGAGGAAATATATTAATGTTCCTGGAGTTATTTGTAGTTTCCATAAGAAAAGATTTCAGGATTCTTTTCCTCTCTTATCTTTAAGGAATCGTTAATAATAAATACACAGTAATGCTTCATTTTAGAGTATTTTAAGAACATCCTGGTAAATCATTATATTTCTCCAAATATTTAAGCAAATCCTCAGCCTTGCAACTCTTAAGCCGATATAAATCCCAAAGGAAATTGAACCCTTTTGTTTCTGTCCAAAATAAAATAACAGACATTTATTCTCCTGTGTTATACAACTAAAAAGCCAGGAAATGTGCAAAACATTGGCATTCTGAACACTGGCTCGAGGCAGGTGTGATTCCTGAGGTAGAATATGAATGGAGTGCTGGCTGCCCCTGCTCCCACCTGGAGGAAGGGTCCCGCCATGACACACCACGGAGAGGAATGTGATGGAGACAGGGCTTTGCCTCCATTAAGGGGAAAGTACTGGAAACCTGGAGAAGGCAGAGAGGCTACAGATCAGCAGGGCAGACTGCTGGGAAGAAAGCCGCACACAGAGAAAACTCCAGAGCTCTGCATATGACTATTCTCTACACACGTAGTTGACTGGTGCCAAACATACACGTATGAGGAAGGAATTTAAAATCAGGGAAACAGTCACATCAAAAATTTAGAGAAAACAAATCCCTAGGTCATGTAGGGCCAACCATAGTGCCTACTTCTAGGACCCAGAGGATCAGAACGTATTTCACAAAGCATCAAAATATAGTAAGAATCATTTTTGCCTCATTAATTAAGGAAAATTAACTCTTAACTACCTATGTTGTTCTACTTATACCTAAAAATACCAAAAGGAAGAACTGAAATGAACAAACTAATTCAGAATTACTCAACCACATCTCGGAACAAACTTCAAGTTTATTTAAAGGAATATAAAAATATCTAATATTCAACATAGACTACTTCACAATGTCTGACACACTTTTGAAACCTATAAAGAAAACAAAGCTAAAAAAATTTCCTATAGTGAAGACAAATACAAGTTAAACAGCAGATAGATATTTATTAAAGATATTAAAAATTTCAGAGCCCTAGAGCTCTGACCACGGAGTGATTCAAGGCGCAGCACAAAAAGGCAATTTGCCCACCCTCTTGGTAAGTGCCTCTGGCATGAGGCAGAAGAAGAATCACTCAGCCACTCCCATGAGCCTACTGGTGAGCGGGCTAAGAATCAACCCACCACCACCACCACCATCACCACCACCACCACCACCCCTCATTAGCAAGTGAACCAGAGATATAGACATCTCTTGAGAGGTTGACCATATGCAATGTAGTAAATAGGGAGGATTTCCTTCTACCATCTCTTTGAAGGCAAATATTGTTATCACTGTTTTGCTTTGTTCTGGTTAATGGTATTGCTCTATTCAATGTTCTGTTTCGATAAGTTCTAGAATGTCCTGTATTTCCTTTGATTTGGCTATACCTGATTGAAAGAACAACTGTTGTGAAGATAACGGGATATGCTATGGTACCTATTACTGTTATGCCAGTAACCTGTTGAGGGTTTCTATACCAGTTTCACTGCACTGTCTCAGTTGGCTTTGTTCCATCTTGTTCTGTTGTATTTTGCTACCTTCAAAATAATAAAAAATTAAAATAAATAAAAAGGAAATAACAACAAAACAGATCAGTAAGGTACTAAGCAAGCTGAAACACAATATAACTAAACAAATAATAAACTTGAAAAGCAAAAGGAGGAAAAGAAAGAGCTCTAAAGGATATAACTGCATGTATGTGTAAGTGTGTAGGATTCATAACCATATTGCTACGTTTTTGTTGGATCACTGAACGGAACTGTTTGCAGCCTCACCTTGTATGCTTGTATGCTTTAATTTTGTAACTTGAACAACTATACCTAGAAGACAATATGTAATTTATTAACTAGTGATTTCTGACTTTTTACTTTTTTCTTTTTCTTTGAAATTCTGTATTGTTTCTTCCCTTTTTTTCTGTTTTGCTTTTTTTCTCTTTAAATAAAATAAAAATAAATAAATAAAATTTTCAGGCTCTATGCTATGTGGACAGGAAGCTAAAATTAAGTATAGCCCTAAATGTAAGTATAGGCCTAGAAGATCCAAAGATGACCCAAACCAAGCAATGTCTGAACTGAAAAACACAGTGAATAGGACTAACATTAAAAAAGATGCTATCAAGAAGACAAGATGGCTGATCAGTGAGCAACAGAATACAAAGCCTCCCAGGAGAAACAATTCATATGCCATAATAAAACACCCTGGAGAGACCCAGACAGAGGGAGATGGATCCTCTTGACACAGGAAGAAATTAAAACTTAAAAAAGCTTGTCAAATACTTTGGGACTACAACTGAAACAGCTAAAAACTATGGCATACAGTGTTTTCACAATGACCCGCCAAGATTGCACTAGCTTGAATCCGTGCCGGCAGGCAAAGCCACCCAAACTCGTTCCCGCCATCACTCACAGGAAGCACAGCAACACTGAAGTCGGGGGTTGGTGAGCCCAATGGATAGCAGAGAGTGGAGCTGGTGGAGGGACTTTCATTGATCCACGGACAGTGCTGGGAGTGAGACTCCCTGCCACGGGAAGGGCGTGACCAGGTGGGTGACATGTTGGAATTGGGCAGGAGGAGCCTAAACTGGGAGTAACAGTGACTTTGGTTGATTGCTCCCTCCCCAGAGCAGATTCGTGCAATTTGCTTGACTGGGCCTTGCCCCTGGCTGGGACCCAATGAGATGTCCCAAATTGATTCCCTGAGCCAGGCATGCACTAACCAGGTGAAGGCCCCTGAAGTTTGGCTGGCCCCATGGGGAGGGGCAGGCATACACAGCCTGCTTACACCTCAGTGACAAGAGCAAGCAGGAGAGGGTGGAGATCCCTTGGCAGCGTGCTTCGGAGGAAACGTGGCCAACAGGGAAGGGTGCTGGGACCTGCACTGTAACCCGTGTGGAGGAAGCCAGGGCCATGACAGGAGAGAGAGGCAGGAGGAGGCCCCCAGCCCAGAACCCTGAGAGCACTGATCCAGGAGAAGGAAAAAGAAGGGAGACTGAGGGCGGCAAACACGCAGCATCAGACATGGCTTCAATGGACATTAAGAAATATCTTTGGGACCTTGTAGACGAGCTCAAAACTGAAATATTAAATCAGGTAAAGCAAGATATGAGTAGAGTAATAAAAGAAATGCTCTCAGGAAGAATCTCTCAGGATGATACAGATGAAAGAAGGGAGAAACACAAAAAACAGAGAGAAACATTCAATAAAGAATATAAAGAAAATATAGAATATATGAAGCAGATTCAAAGAGACTACAAGGAAATTAAAAACTCCATTGTAAGCTAGCAAAATACCTTAAAAGAAACTAAGGATAGACTATCAAAACTTGAAGACAATTTTGCAATGTATGATCATGAAAGGAAAGATCTCTTAAAAATAACAAGGAAACAGGCAGTAATAATGCAAAGACTAGAAGATGACAAGAGAATCAACAATTTAAGAATAAGAAACGTGAATTAAAGAAGCAGGAATACATAAAGGTGAATTACAAAGACTAATCACAGAAATAATTAAGGAAAACTTCCCAAGCATGGGAAAATAAAATGACATTCAGTTGTGTGAGGTATACCAAACTCCAGCCACCTACAACCAAAACAGTGCTATACCCAGACATATAATAATCAAAATACCAGAAATTCAATATAAAAACAGAATATTAAAAGCTGTCAGAGAAAAGAAACAGATTACCTATAAAGGTAAACCCATCAGGATCATGGCTGACTTCTTGACACAGACCATCAGATCAAGAAGAGCTTGGAGCAAAGTTTTCCAAGTCCTGAAGGAAGGTGGCCTCCATCCCAGATTGATATACCCTGCAAAACTGTCACTAGAAATTAATGGAGAAACAAGATGCTTCCATGACAAAGAGGAACTGGGGGAGTTTGTGACCACCAATCCAACCCTGCAGAGAATGCTGAAGGACATTCTAGAGAGAAAGAAAAAGAAATACCAGGATTTTAGGAACAGTAGCAGAAAGGCCTCAGTGAGTGGGGCAGGCAGTAGAATGAAGGAGGAAACTAAACAAAGGCAGAAATGTAGCATAGCAGAAATGAGGCAGAGAAAGATAACTAGAAACTCTAACATAGATGGCCTTGATATGCTATATTGTTAATAGTGCACCAGGATTTAAAACCCACATTACCCACAGTACTCTGCTTAGACGTATTATATTTTGTTACAGTCATTTTACCTGTACTAGATTTGAGGGCACAGACAGTAATCCTGAAAATAACAGGATATAGTACGGTAATCATCCTTAATTTCCTATTAACTTAATCTAAAGCTCTATAAAACCTACACAGTTTTACCATGACTGATCGTAATCAAATCTGGTTTGTTGGATCGCTGTTTTGTATTGACAGATTTTATTCAAAGCTGTTATGATTGATAGTATCAAGTCTGAGAGTATAGGCAACTGCACTTAAGATGACAAGATCCACTAGAATATCCATGCTGGTTTGATTATTACCTGCCTTTGAAGTTTTATACTGTCTACAATGTTTTATTTTACTAATATTGTTATTTACTGCTATACTCAATTATACTGCTATATTCAATTATGCCTGATGATATAGACATTCTATTGAAGATAATAAGAAACAGCACAGTAATCATTGTAGATCACCTTGTACTGTGGTTTTATATGACTTTTTGGTTTCATGTTTTTATAGGAATTTATTTTGTTTTGTCTTGCTAAGTTTTGTTTTTCCCTCTAATACAGAAAGGATAGAAATACACATACAGATTCATGCATGCATAGCTGTTACACTCTCACTGTTTGACTGTCTACTTTGTATGCTTTAATTTTGTAACTTGAGCAACTATTTCTAGGAGGATAATATGTAATTTATTAATTAGTGATTTCTTATTGTTTATCTTTTTTTTTGGAATTCTGTATTATCTCTATCCTTTACATGCTTTTGTTTCTTTTTAAATAAAAAAAAGATGCTACCCAAAAGAAAAATTGTATCAACTCCAAGACTTAGTAATAGAAATTATCCATAATGAAGCACAGAGTGAAGAGCAATTGGAAAAAATTAATCATATCAATGAACTATGGACAATTTCAAGCAGCCAGAACTATATAATTGGAATTCTTAAAGGTGGAAAAAGAAAAATATGTTTGAAGGAACAAGACATTTTTTTCCAAATTTGATGGAAACTTTAAATGCAAAGAACCAGTAACAATAAGTATGGGAAACATAAAAAAACTGCACTAAGCACATCGTAATCCAAACACTTGATATTAGAGATACAAAAAAATTCTTAAAAGCACCTGAGAAAAAAGATGCTTTTCTATAATGAATAAAAATAAGGATGTCATTTTTTTCACAAACAGTGGGAGCTTAAAGACTTGAGAATTATATCACTAGAGTACTTAAAGAAAAGAAAAAGACATGAGACAAATTGAAATTCTTCTTCCAGCCAATATGTTTCAGAATGAATGTTAAAATAAGACTTAGTTAGAGATATAAAAACTGAAAGAATTCATCAGCAGCTCACCTGCCTATAAGACATGTTAAAGTTTCTTAAGCAGGAAAAATTCAGATGAAAATATAGATCTATACAAAGGAATGAAGAAGACTAGAAACGATACTGAAATGAATAAACGCATTATCTCTTTTTATTATTTTTAAAATGCCTTGAGAACATAACTGTATAATATAAGTAGTGACAATATATTGTGTAGTTAATGTCACATGCAGAAGAAAAACTAACAATTTCATACAATTTCACACATTCTGGGAAAATACAAAAAGTATAGATTTTTTTAAGTTTCTTGTTTTTTACTAGTGTAAAGTCATTTGAATGTAAGCAGTGATTAGTTAAGATGAATGCTATTAATCCTACAGAAACTAAAATGAGAATTATAGCTAATAAGCAAAATCACAAGGGGAATCATACGTACTATGATAAAGTATACTCTGCTTATTCAAAAGAAGGTAGGAAAAGGCAAGACAGGAAGGAAAAACAGGTATGAGTCATGGAAGATGAATAAGATGGTGTACTTAAATGCCACTGTATATTAGCCACATTAAATAAAGAAAGGCCTAACCATTGCAATTAGAAACACACAATATCAGAATAGACAAAAGGGTAATACCCAACATAGGCTGCCTATGATAAACCCTATTTAAATGCAAAAATTCCAAATAAGGTTTTAAGTAAAATAACAGAAGAAAATATTTTATGCTTAGCATTTACCAAAAGAAAGTTGTAATGGACATATCAATATCAGATTATGTGGATTTTAAATAAAAAACATAACTAGTATAACAGATCATTTCATCATGGTAAAACACTCAATTAACCAAGAAAACATATAACAATCTTAAATATTTGTGTACTGTATAAGTTTTCTGTTGCCGAATAATAAATTATCACAAGCTCCATGGATTGAAAAGTACTTATCAGTAGTTCACAGTTCTACAGGGCAGAAGATTGGGCACATCAACTTATATTGCATTTCATAAGGCTAGAATTAATGTATCAGCTGAGCCTCGCTTTTGTCTGGAGCTCACAGTCTTCTCCTGTGTCACACAGTTGTGACAGTAATAAATTTCTTGCATTTGTAGGACTAAAGTTCTTGTTTGGTTTTTTGTTTATTATTAGTATATGTGTGTACTACATGCATTTTATAATCATCTTGGATAGTGAGTCCACATACATTATACAAGTTCGTCACTTTTTTAAAACTCCTCTGCCCCCATTCTCCTTCCCCAGTTTCATTCTTACTGATATTATTCATCTTAGCTCATGTTTATGACATATATGGTTTATATTTACTGACGTTAATATGCTCCTATACTTGGCGTATCTTTATTCTACTTATTTTCCTTCCCATTCCCCTTTATCCTTTATTCTTGTCTCTTGGGCCCTTCTATCCATTCTCTATCAATCTCTTTGTACTTTGCCTTACTCAAATGAGACCTACTATACAATATTTAAGCCTGTGGGCATCTGGGTCAAATGGAATTTCTAATTGCAGTGCTTTAAGAAATCTCTATACAGATTTATAGAATGGTTATGCTAGTTTACATTCCCACCAACAAGGTAAGAGGATTTCTTTTCACCACATCTTACCAATATTTATTCTTCAATTTCGTGATGATTGCCTTTCTTTCAGGAGTAAGTTGATGTTGAACACATTTTTGATGTATTTGTTGGTCATTTTTACTTCTTCCTCTGTGAAGTGTCTGTTCATTTCACTTACCCATTTCTTGAGTGGGACTTTTATTTCAAGTGGCATAATTTTTTAGAGTTCTTTATATATTCTAGATGTTTGTCCTCCCTATGAGGAATAGATGGCAAAATTTTTTTCCCATTCTATAGGTTGTCTGTTCAGTCTCCTAATTCATCCCTTGCTGTACAGAGGCATTTCAATTTGAAGTAGTACCATTTGTTGATTCTTGCTGTTATTTCTTGGGCTATTGCAGTTCTTAGAAAATCCTTTTGTACACTTACAGCTTCAAGTGTTTTACTTATTTTATCTTCCAGTACTTTCAGCATTTATGTTTCAATGTTTAGATCTCTGATCCATTTTCACTTTAATTTAGTACACAGTGAGAAATAAGGGTCCAGTTTCAATCTTCAGCAAACTTTGCCCAGTTTTCCTAGCACCGCTGGGTGAATAGGTTATCATTCCTACTTTGTCAAAGACCAAATAGCTGGATGTGTCTGGGGAGGTTTCTATACCCTCTCTTCTGATCCATTTGTTTTTGTCCCAACACCATTCTGTATTTATAACTATCATTTTGTAGTGTAGTTTGAAATCTGGTATTATAATGCCTCCTGCTTTGATCTTGTTACTCAAAATTCATCTTCTTATTCTGATTCTCTACTGGTTTTATACAACCAGATCTGTAAAGTATGCTGTTGATGTTTTGATTGGAACTGCATTGAATTTGTATAACAGTTTTGGAAGCAGGGCCATTTGACAGTATTAGTTTTGCCTATCCAGGGGCAGGGGATATCTTTAAATTTTCTGGTGTTCTGTTCAATCTCATTTTCCAGGGTACTGCAGTTTTCTTTGTAGAGGTCCTTCACTTCCTTGGATAATTTAATTTTTAGGTATATTATTTTCCTTAAGTCTGCTGTGAACAGTATTGTTTTCATAATTTCCTTCTCATCGAGTTCATTATTGTTGTACAAAAATGAAGATGATTTTTGTGCATTGATCTTGTATCCTGCTACATTGTTAAAATCAGTTAATTCTAAAAGCTTTTGGTAGAGTTTTTTGGGTCTTTATGTAGAGTGTCATGTCATTTGCAAGTAATGATAACATGAGTTCTTTTCCCGTATGTATACCTTTTATTTCTTTCTCTTACTTGATTGCTCCAGTTGTTTCAATTACTATGTTGAACAGAAGTGTTGATAGTGGGAATCCCTGCCTTGTTCCTGATTTTAAGGGAAGTAATTTAGTTTTTCTATACTTAATATGATGTTGCTTTTTGATTACTCATAAATAGGTTTTCTCAAATTCAGGTATGGTCCTTATATACCTATTTAATTCAGGGTTTCTTTTTTATCATGAAGGGGTGTTTGATTTTATTAACCAGGGTTTTTTTTATCATGAAAGGGTGTTTGATTTTGTTGAAATCTTTTTCCACATATATTAATATGATCTTGTGATTTTTTAACTTTGTTTTTCTTTGTGTGATGTATTATATTAATGTATTTATGCATATTGAACTATCCTTACATGTCTGGGATGAAACCTACTTGATCATGATGCATGATCTTTTTGATGATGTGCTGCATACAACCCACTATTATCTTGTGTAGGATTTTTATATCTGTGCTCAAGAAGGAAACTGCCTATAGTTTTCTTTTTTAGTTGGGTCTTTATCCAATTTTAGAATCAGGGTCATGCTGGCTTCTATAAATAATAAGTTTGGGAGCACTTAGTCCATTCCAGTTTTTATGAAGGGAATGAGGAGTGTCTTAGTTACTTTTCTCATTGCTGAGACAAAATATCCAATACATACAAATTAAAGGGAGAAAGATCTATTTCTGCTTACAGTCTGTAGAAGTTTCAGCCCTTAGTTGCTGGTTCAAGGGAGGATGGCACAGCAGAGAGGTACTGTAGAGGAGAAACAGAACAGGCAGGATGTAGCAGAACAGCAAGCTCAAGCAGCAATAGAAGCTGCATCAGCAGCCAGCCAGGCTGCTTTCCCACTCTCACATTATATCATATACATGGTGTAAACCTGTGGTTTCCTAATATTCATGCCCGGGGGGGGGGGGTTTCCATTCTCCACACCCTTAATCCCAGTATCACATTCTTAACACATATTCACACACTCTAAATCAAGCCATCTTTGAAACTCCCTGCCTATGACTGCATGAGGTTTTGGGGGGACATCTAGATATGAGCCACAACATCCCCCTCTGGCCTACAGAAGACTTGTACCCTCAGATTTTTTCTTTTTTGACACATTGTTTCTCTATGGAGCTCAGGCTAGCTTGGACTCACTATGTAGCTCAAGTTGGCCTTGAACTCACGACCATCCTCCAGCCTCACTTGGGATCACAAACGCACATCACTAAACCTGGCTATATTCTTAGATTTAAGGCAAACTAAGCTACAAGCCCCTGTACAAATGAAAAGAAAGTTAAACTTCTAACACATAATAGCAAAAGATAAACATTTCCATTTCAAAAGGTATAAAAAGGAGCTTGAAAGGAATGGGACACAAGCAAGTTCAAATTACATCAGGGCAAACAAGGAATCCTGTAGTACCATGTCCAAAATCCAGAGTAATCTGTGCCAAGATGTGAACATTAACGTACATGAGTAGCTCTACCCCTATAGCACTATCAGTGGTTGTAGGTGCCATAGCTTCTCTCTTAAGCCAGCTCTGCTCCTTCCTAGCAATTTTTCTCAGAAAATCCATATTACTGGCTTCTCCAAATTTCTGGGGTCTCCAATGCACCTCTGGCAGCAATAGACGCTGCCCTCTCAGGGACACACTGCCTGGCCTCCCAGGTCTTCTGAAATCTGAGTGGAAGCTTTCTTCAGTTTCTGCAGTGATGCACAGTTTTTTATTTCACATATTTCTGCCTGACATTTTTCAAGGATTCTATATTATTGTTGGATCAGTCATCCATATCATTATATCCTTATACTTCAGCATACACACATCTTTATATAACTGTATAACTGTAAATAACTTTATATATGACTTTATATAACTGTAAATCATTGTCACATGTAGATAAAATTATTCATATTTATCTAACACCAATATATAACCAACTTACTCTAATCATCTCAAAATGCTTTTTTCTTATTAGTTTAGTAAACCAATACACAATTTTTATGAAGAGGAATGATAACTTTACTGTCCATGTAAACTTTTACTGAATATATTTTATTTTAGAAATATTTTAATCCTTTTAAAGTACTGCATTAGAGAGGGATATTTAAAAATTAGAACTAGTTACCCTAAAATCAACAATGTATGAGACATTATATGAAAATGTCCAAATTAAATTTTACATTTGTATTGCTATACAACTTGTTATACTATAATTTAAATAACATATCTCTCAGTTAGTATCTTGTAAATGACAGAAAGCTTCATCTGCTTAGGTGCATTTAAAATTGACAAATAATAGGAAAAAAGAAAATAACAAAAGCAACCCAGGTGATGATAACGTAGCATAGAAAATGAAAATGGTCTGGCAAGGAGAAATGGAGGCCTGGAATTGTTTCAAATCATCATTTGTACCACATACTACAATTAGCAATGTTAGGGGTTAAATTCAGCATTATCACAACAGGTTTACAAAGCAGCATTTTGCCATAAGAACACTCAGGAATGAAATCTGTCAAGATTCTTAGAAAGCCTTCAATTTTCTTTTTATACATTTTTCTAAAAGTTACATAAATACAAAAAGTTTCTCTCTTTTCTTTGCTCAAAATCAGTAAGAATATCTCTCATGTTTGAGTGTTCCTTTATTAAATGCTTTGTAATAACTAACCTCTTGATGTAGAGCATGTACAAAATCATTCAATACTGATGATCCCATTCATCATTACAGAAAAAATATGATTTTATATCATTTTCCAGTGTATATAAATAAACCTCAACCAAACAAAAGAGATTCAGCTGTAATTAATCACCTTAGTCTTCCTTTTCAACGATCATGTTGACTGATGATAGATTCATCCATCTCATTCAGTATTAGAAGAGTCCTTCTAAAGGATGGAATTCAAAAATTATGACATACTCAAATCACTAAAATTTTCATAATAAAGACTGATCTCTGACAGGCATCAATACATTAAGGCATCAATTTCCAGCATCTAGAATTGGTTTTCCACTGTGAGATCTGTTTTAAATGTAAAATACTGTGGGTGAACTGAGTTCATAGGGCCTTAGTGAAAGCAGCATTCTGAGAAAGCTCTAAGGAATGTACTAAGAATAGTCAGAGTGCAACTAAAACAGATTGTCAAGGGTGTAACCAATGGTTATACCTCAAATGGAATAATGATCAGATGAAATGCAGAAAACTGGAAACTTAGAATAAGGAAGAGTCATAGTTAAGTGTCTGTTTTAACCCAGCTCAGATCCAGCAATGTTATTGTTCACAGAACTATATGATGCCACTTGGCATCCTATAGGACATGAAGCAGAATCTGTGATAACAGCAGTCTCCTGAGTCACCAGTCCTGTTTCCAGCCAGATTCTGGAGACAGCCATACTTTCTAGAAAAGAGGGCAAGAGAATCATTGCAACTGGACATTAGGGCAGAAGACTTTGTTTCCCAGCCCCGGAGAAATTTCTGTTTCCCAGCTGGAACACAGTCCAGAATCTGATAATAATGGCAACCAGAAGCCTGGCCTATGAGCATCAAGCCCAACACACTGCCTGCTACCTCACAAGCAGCTCAAAAGATTACAGAAGACAGCACAGAAATCGGGGGTAATGATAGCTGGGCCCTTACTTCTCCAGTGATTGCCTCTTCAGAAACCACCTCCTTAACCTCAAGAAGCTAACTAAACCATAAAGGACTAAGATGAGAAAAGGGAACCTAACTTCCCAGATTATAGAAGAAAGTTGAGGAAAGCTATCTCAAAGTTCTTTGCAGAGAATCCCACATAAATCTCAATGGAGCAGAAGTAATACCCCTCCAAGACTTCTGAAGTGAATAGAAATCCTAGAAGTTGTACATATAAATCAATGGGTCTAGAATAGGGCAGACCATTGACTCTTCCCTGAAACCTACTGTAGCCAGAAAGTAAAAAAGGTTTGGTGATCTGTTTGCATTCTCAGGACTGCTTAACCAGGAAATTGTACAAATGGAGTTAGCAGATATACATAGTTTTTCATATAACTATAGCAAAATACATATTTTTCTCAGCAGCACATAGATTATCCCAAAATAGGCTGTATCTTAGGCCATAGAGCAGGCCTAAATACAAAAGAATTGATATAATTCCCTACCTACTATCAAATCATAGCACAATGAAACTACAAACACAAAAAAAGCCTATACAAGGGAGGAAATATAAAGATCATGGCAGAAATCAATGCAATGGAGACCAAGAAAATAATACAAAACATTAATGACTTAAAAAGTTAATTCTTTCAAATAATAAATAAAATTGATAAAATTTTAGCTAACTTTATCAAAAAAAGAATGAAAAAGGAGATCCAAGATGGCCAATTGATAGGTAGCAAAATAGAGAGCCTCTCTGAGGAAAAACAACTCAGATGCTAGAATCTGACATCATGGAGAAGACCAGATGTAAGGAGAGGAATTCTCACACCCAGGAAGAAACTGAGGAAAAATAAAAAATAAAAATAAAATAAAAGAAGCGTGGATGGAGGGCTGGAGCTGGGCATGCTCTGGTAGCAGCGCTGGGTGTGTCTTAGAGTCAGGCGACTCACGATTGAGCTGAGGTCTCATCCCCACCAAGAGTAGGGGTTGGTGAGCTCGAGACCCTTGGCAGGAGGAGGTGCTGCAATGGGGAGTGGAGATGGTGAGCGGAGATGCATGGACTTTGGTGAGTGCTGGGAACTGGATTCCTCAGAGCAAGATGACTGGCTAGATGACATATTGGATTTGGGCAGGATAGGCTTGAATCAATGGCTCAGGTGGCTTCAGTCAGTGGCTCCTGGCCCAAAGTGAATTGGTGGGATCTGCTTGGGCTGGGCCATTCCCCTGGTCAGGACCCAATAGCCAGGGATGAGGCCATCTCAAACCTGTGACATCTGCAGGGCACACACAAACTTACTGAAGACACTCACGGTTAAGAGGGGAGGAGCCGGCCCAAGTCACCACCCCTGCATGCACCTCATAGATCAACAACAAACAGGAGAGGGCAGCACTGCCCTAGCCAGTAAGCTTCAGAGGGACTGTAAACAATTTGTAAAGGTCTGGAGACCTCCACTATTCACCTGTCTGAAAGAAACCAGAAACATGACAAGACAGAGAAACAACAAAAAGCCTCCAACCACCAACCCAGGGAAAATAAACCCAGGAGAGGTAAATACAGAGGAGACTGAGGGCAGCAAACATGCAATATCAGACATGGCTTCATCAGAAATAAAGAAATACTTCCGTGACCTCATCGACGAATTTAAATCTGAAATTCTAACTCAGGTGAAGCAAGATATAAGAAGATTAATAAAAGAAACACTGGGTACTCCTCAAGAAGACACAAGTGGAAGAATGGAGGAACCCAGAGAAAGGAGAGAAGCCTTTGATGAAGAATATAAACAAAATCTAGAATATATGAAACAGATCCAAAGAGAATATCAAGAAATTAAAAACTCCATTGAAAGATGGCAAAACTTCTTAACAGAAACTAAAGACAGACTTTCAAAACTTGAAGGTAGGTTTGCAATGTATGATCGCAAAAGGAAGGATCTCTTAAAAATAACAAGGAACCAGGAAGTAATGATACAAAGGCTAGAAGACTATAAGAGGATTTATAACTTAAGAATAAAAAATGTGAGTGAAGAAGGAGGGACAAATACAAATGAAATAAAAAGGCTATTCACAGAAATAATTAAGGAAAACTTCCCAAGCATAGGAAGTGAAGTTCAGATATATAAGGCATACAGAACTCCAGCCAGCTACAACCAAAACAGATCTACACCCAGGCATATAATAGTCAGAATCCCCAAAATCCATCACAAGAACAGAATATTAAAAGTAGGCAGAGAAAAGAAACAGATTACCTATAAAGGAAAACTCATCAAAATCACAGCGGACTTCTCATTGAAAACTATTAAATCAAGAAGAGCTTGGAGCGAAATATTCCAAGCCCTGAATAGAAAATAACCTCCAACCCAGATTGGTGTACCCTGCAAAACTGTCTCTCAAAATTAATGGAGAGACAAGATATTTCCACAACAAAGAGGAACTGGGGGAGTTTGTGACCACCAATCCAACCCTACAAAGAATAATGAACATTCTAGACAGAGAGAAGAAAATCACCAGGATTCCAGGAACAATGGCAGAAAGGCCTCAATGAAAGGGGCAGACAGTGGAATGAAGGAGAAAAGTAAACAACAATGACAGAAAAATAGCATAGCAGAGATGAAGCAGAGAAGATTGGCTATATTGCTGTTTTGTCTTGATTGATTTTATTCAAATCTGGTATGCTTGAAGCTGTCAAGTCTGGGAGTAGGGGTAACTAGTCTAGGGATGGCAGGATTCAATAGGATACCCATTCTGGTTTGATTATTAATTGCCTTTGAAGTCCTATAATGTCTCCAATGCTTGGTTTTTATTAATAGTGCTGTGTACAGCTAAGTTTAATTATACTATGCCTGATGATATAGACAATTTTATTGACAATAACAGAAGAATCATGGTGATTACCGTAGATCACCTAGTACTGTGGTTTTATATGTCCTTTTCATTTCATGTTTCTCTAGGAATTTGTATTGTTGACTTGTTTTGATTTGTTTTTCCCTCTAATACAGAAAGTATGCATGTAGAGACATATACATGTGTAGAACTTCTAAACAGTTTACAAGAATTGATTATAGTTATTGTAAAAAAAGAGAAAGGAATGAAAAGTATTCTAAAAGATATAACTGCATGTATGTTTCAGTGTGTAGGAGTGATGACCATATTACTAAGTTGTTGTTGGATAGATGAACAGAGCTGATTGCAGTCTCACTGTTTAAATGTCTACTTTGTATGCTTTACTTTTGTAACTTGAACAACTACTTCTAGGAGGAAAATATGTAATTGTCAACTAGTGGTTTTTGTTTTTGTTTGAAATTTTGTATTATTTCTACCCTCTTTCTGTTTCATTTTCTTCTTTAAATAAAAAAAAATTTTAAAAAGAATGAAAAGACTCAAATTCAAGCAATGAGAAGTGAAAAGGGTGAAGTCACTACAGATTCTGTGAAAATTCAGAAGATCATCAATAAACCTACTTTGAAAATCTTTACTGCCATAGAATGTAAAACATAGAAGAAATGAACAAATTCCCAGAAATATATGAATTAACAAAGCTAACTCAAAAAGATATAAAAATTCTGAAAAACCCAATGTCAGTTTATGAGATTGAAAATGTAGTTAAAAACTTACCTACAACAAAAGCTCTGGTCATGATGGATTCACAGTTGAGTGCTGCAAGAAATTTAGAGAAGACTGAATGCCAGTACTCCTCAGACTCTTTAATGAAATAGAAAGGGAAGCAATTTTCTGTAACTCATTCCAGGAGACAAGTATCACCCTGATACCAAAACCAGGGAAAGATCCCACCAATAAAAAGAACTACAGACCAATATCCCTAATGAACATAGATGCAAAACTTCTCAGTAAGATACTAACAAAGAGAATGCAACAAATATTTAAGAAGATTATATACAGTGATCAAGTGGGACTCACCCCAAGAATGCAGGGATGGTTCAACATACACAAATCAATAAATGCAACATATCATATCAACAAAGCCAAAGAAAAATCACATGACCATCTCAATAGATACAGAAAAGGCTTTTGATAAAGTCCAACACTCATTCATGATAAAAATCCTACAGAAAATCAGAACACATAATCTTTACCTCAATCTGATAAAAGCTATCTTTGACAAACCAACAACCAACATCATACTAAATGGACAAAAATTGAAAGTTTTTATTCTAAACTCAAGAACAAGACAAAGAAGTCCATTATCACCACTCTTAGTCAATATAGTTTTAAACATTAGCCAGAGTAATCAGACAAGAGAAATAAAAGGGATAAGGCTAGAAAAGGAAAAAGTTAAGGTATCCTTCACAGAAGACATGATACTCTACCCAGAAGACCCACAATACTCCACCATAGACTCCCAGTGCTAATAACCAAATTCAGTAGCATAGCTGGCTACGAAGTCCACACTTAAAAGCCAACAGCATTCCTGTAACAAACAACAAACTCACTGAGAGAGAAATTAGGGAAACCATAATAGTGTCCAAAAAAATGGAACACTTAGGAATCCATCTAACAAAGGAAGTAAAGGATCTATATATTGAAAATTATGTGCTCCAAAAAAGAAGATCAAAGAGGATCAGGAAATGAAAATATATCCCCTCCTCATGGATAGGAAGAACCAGCATAACAAAAATGGCCATACTCCCAAAATTGTTGCACAGAATTAATAAAATCCCAATAGAAATACTATTAATATACCTCAGAGAACTAGAGAAAGCTTTCTTAAACTTCATCTGGAAGCAGAAGAGACCTAGAATAGCAAAGACAATCCTGGATAATAAAGGCAAAGTAGAAGGCATCAAAATTCCTGACTTGAAATTAGACTACAATGCTACTGTGATAAAATCAGCATAATACTGGCAAAAAAAGCAGACCTGAGGACCAGTGGAACAGATCAGAAGAGGCAAACACAACTGCAAACACACTCAGCCACTTTATCTTTGACAAAGGGTCCAAAAATGTTCACTGGAAGAAAGATAGCCTCCTTAATATAGGGTGCTGGAAAAAACTGGCTCTTTACTTGCTGAAGACTAAAACTAGACCCATGCCTATCACCATGCACTAAACTAAACTCAAAATGGATCAAAGATCCAATATTAAAACAAACACTAAATATACTGGAAGAGAAAATTGGTAGGAATCTTGAAGACATAGATTTAGGCAGAGACTTCCTGAACAAAACACAGACCACATAGGAAATATAACAAAGAATCAACAAATGGAAGACAACCCACAGAGTGGGAATCAATTTTAACCAACTGTCCCTCAAACAAAAGACTTATTTCTAGAGTGTATAAAGAATTGAAAGAAAATAAGACTCCTCAGATTCAAAGACCAAATCCAGATACGGGCAGCTGAGATAGACACACACTTCTCAGATGAAGAAATATAAACAACAAATAAATATGTGAAAAAATATTCAACCTCACTGGTCATTTGAGAGATGCAAATTAAAACAACAATAAGATTCCATCTCACCCCAGAAAGAATGGCCAAGACCAAGAAATTAACCAATAACAAATGCTGGAAAGACTGTGGGGGAAAAAGAATCCTTCTCCACTGTTGGTGGGAATGTAGACTGGTGCAAATGTTACGGATATTAGTGTGGAGATTCCTCAAAATACTAGGATTAGAAGTTTCTTTCAACCCAGCTATTCTTCTGAGTACTCCTCCAGAACCAGTACCACACCACAGTGACATATATGCACTCATGTTTATAGAGCACAATTTGTAAAAGCTAAATCTTGGAAACAAACCAAATGCCCAGCAATTGAGGACTGGATAAAAGGATGTGGTATTTTTATACAATGGAGCACTACTCAGCTATAAAGAAGGGTAAATTTGAGACATTTATAGGGAAATGTATGAAGCTTGAAACCATATTCATAAGTGAAATAAATCAGACTTGCTTATGTAAACATCATACTGTTTCCCTACTGTAAGAAGCTGAAAAAGTAAGATCTAAAATGTACAATAGATACTGTAAAATGAAAAGAAACTGTTCAAAAAGAAAGAGAAACTGGGATGGGGGAAAGGAGAAAAGAAGAAAGAGAAAAGGAAACATATATATATTTACAAAATATTTAAGATAATTATACTACTAATAGGTATTAGCGCATTAAAAAGAAAAGTTTGTGCCTTTATTGTTTGGTCAACTTTTCATGCCTGTATCTTATACTATGAACAATCATTTTGAAGGTAACTATACGCAATGTGCTAACCATTGTTTCACTCCTACAATCTTGTTTTGAATTTTGGTGGGGGGACCAGGGGTTGAACTCACGACTTTGCACTTACTAGGCAGGCGCTTAAGCCAGCCCTTGTTTTCAAAATTTGTACCATTATTTTTCTTCTTTTTTTTTTAAGATAAAATTTACAAAAAAGAAACCACAAAAAACTACTCAGACATGTGGAGATTAAATAATAAATTATTGAATAATAAGTAGATCACAGAAGAAATTGGGGAAATAATTAACAATTTCTAAAATCAAATGACTATGGAGGCCAAACATACCACAACACATAGAACACAATGAAAACAATTATAAGAGGGAAGTTAATAATTATGGATGCACACATTAAAATAATGGGTTGATTCCAAATAAATAATTTAATGATGTAACCTAGATAAATAACAGTGAAAATACAACACAGTAGATAGAAAAAAGTGAAAAGATCAAGAGAAGAAAATTAAATTGAAAAAAAAAACCTAAGGATCAGTGAATCAGAGTTGATTCTTTGAAAATATAAAGATTTATAAATCCTTAGAAAAATTCATCAAGTGAAAAAAAGAAAAGCCCATATCAGTGCGATTATAAATGAAAAAGTTAAAACCACAACAGACACCACAGAAATCCAGAGCATTTTAAGAAACTATTCAGAACATAACCTAATAGACTATGAATAATGTAGAAGAAATGGAGAAATTCCTAGAATTACCAAAATGTAAACAAGATAAAATTTAAAATGCTATTACTAATATTAATGCCATCAAACCTTATTTTCTCCTTTTTACTTTATAATACCTCATTATGTTCATTATGTTTTTTCCCATTATTTCCTTTCTTCTTTCTTACCTCTCAGCATGTACTCTATTATTACTACTCCTTTGCCTCCCTAAGTTGTTGAAAGAATGGTAAACATTTCAAACACATTTTAAATTAAGTGCTGATATATGATTGGTTCTTTAAAAGTTATTATTATTGGCAATTTTTCTTTTTCTTGCAAGTCAGTGATTGAGACTGAACCAGTTCTTTGAGGTAGTTAATTGGGTGACTGCAAATTGACTCATAATTAAACCCAAGGTCACTTTCCAGGGAGAAATCTTCATATTAAAGAAATCTCTTGTATAGTGGCAGAATTTTCCCTATTGATCAATGATATTCAGAACAAAAACACAAGAGAAAACAAGTCAATAAAATGCCTCTGAAAATAAATAACACCCCAAAACCTTACCTCATAGACAAAAAAATAAAGACATGTCCAAAGAACTCAAAAAAATCAAATAGCTAAAGTAATCAAAGAGATCAAAATTGAGATTAAAAATGCAAGTTTCAATAACTAACACATTCAACAAGTTTGAAGAAGATGTAAACAAACAAACAGGTAAATAGACAGGTAAAGAGCAAAACTAAGTTGAATAATGAGTTTAGATATGTTACAAATGAGCAGCTGAAGGATTTAAGGAAGACAGTGTGGGATATAAATTATGATTTTACTAAAGAGTTAGAGCTTATGAAAAGTAATCAACC
Organism: Hydrochoerus hydrochaeris; assembly: GCA_004027455.1. NCBI lineage: Eukaryota > Metazoa > Chordata > Mammalia > Rodentia > Hydrochaeridae > Hydrochoerus > Hydrochoerus hydrochaeris. The sequence goes on from PVLA01002074.1 coordinate 266,568, forward strand.
AGAAATCTTGGGCATAAAAATTTCAATTGGAAGTATGATCAGTAGCCCTGACTAATCTGAAAAGAGACAGTCAGGGATGGAAAACAAGATTGATGTAGTGGATGCTAAAAAGCAAACACCACAAAAGCTGTATGCATCAGCTTTTAGATGACAAAAATGTTCCCAGAATTATGGAAGTTAAAGAAATGTTGGAACTCAACACTAAAGACAGAAAAACACATCTTCACCAATGGCATAGAAAAATGTTCAAATCTAGGGAATAATATTAATAAGCACACAAATGAGGTATTTAAAACCCCAAGTAAACATGGCCCAAAAAATAAACCATAACACATCACAGTCAAAATTCCAAATATTTAGCACAAAGACTATTAAAGTAGTTAGAGAAAAACATCAAAACTTATAAAAGTGAGCCTCATAGAATCACAGGAGGTTTCTTTGCACAAACATAAAAATCTAGCTTGGAGTGATGGTATCCAAATTCTGCAAGAAAACAATTCCCAAACAAGATCATTCTATCCTGAAAAATTGTCTTTTGAAACAAGAATCTAAACAAATTCACAACTACTAAACCAGCATTTCAGAAAGGAACCCCAGCTAGGCCACTGTGCACACTCTGTGGCCTCTCAGTCTGCAAACTGTGCCTCTTTAACCACCTTTAATTGGCTCCTACTTACTCTGCACAACATACTTCTTTTCCTACTGATAAGAAATGTAAAATCTCACTACCTGTTTCTTTTGTCCTGTCCAGTTCTTTGTTCAGGACACCAAAAGCCTGGAAAGGATCCCTGGAAAGCCACACAACTCCATACCCAAGTAACACATTTCTTGTGAGCCCAGCTAGAGGGTAAGCAGTTTTGTTTGGAGGTGGGGAGAAAGAATAAATTAGTGGAAGCTGAGGAAGTTTTCTCATTTCTCTGGAGCAGTTTCTCACTATGGTCTGTCCTACAGGGACAGGACGCATCCAAGTCAGCAGTGGAGTCACCAGCTGCACCCTGCAGGGGTCTGGCACCTGGTTTCACCTTTCCCTGCTCTGTTGAGCTGAGCCAATCCATGCGGTGCCATTTTGTGCTGCTTCTACAGGGTCTGGAGCCCGGTTCACTCCATTTTGTTCTTCCCAATACTTTCTTCCGCTTTGTCAGTATTTTGGAGAAATAGCTATTGATAACTTGGTCTCCTGCTTCAGTAGCTGCCTGCCCCAGGCTGACTCATTTGTGCTTCTTTCCTAGATGGCCTTTTTTGTCTGTGTACCTGTAATAAATTACTATTTGGGATCCTGTTTCTTAAGACCTCAGGAAGCCATCTTGGCCCACTTTTTTTGTCATGTCCATTGGGCATTTTGGTTCATCACATTGTTCAGTCATGTTTGCCCACCATTTTTTCCCCTGATCTCATGGACATCAGGAAATCTCATCCTCATAGATAAGAGCTAAAGCCTCCACTTTTAAGGAACATATGGGCCTCCTTCCCGCTTCTCTTTTAAACCTGACTAAATTCCCTCCCTTTTTCTACTAACAGAAATTTCTGTAGTTTAGAAACATGTCTGAGGGCATGAGCAGAACACAGGGAAGAGTCAGTGAACCTAATTGGCTAGGAGTATACAGAGTGGAGTTGTAAACCAATAGATAATAAATCAATTCCTTGTACTTTGAACTTTCTAAAGTGTGTTTTCCACAATGTAAAGAATGGTTTGGTTGATTCTTGGAAGACCCTGGTAGGTTCGTAGACAGGCTCCAAACTTCCTATTCACCTCTTCCTATTGACCTCTCATAGCAAGATGTCCAGTTTGTTTAAGCCACTTTCTGTATTCCAGGCCAAAAACAAAGAATCCCAGAAGAGACTACGGGATATGCTGCTATGGTTTTTATCTAGGTGCCCTCCCAAAGACTCATGTGCTTATAGGTGGCACTTTTGAGAGGTGGCACAATCATGGATTACGGGTGCATGATAATTGGATGAGTACACTGGTTGATTTAACAAAGTTGTGGGTGATGGGATTACTGAAGAGGGAAGCCCTAAATTGTGTGTAGATGACACCAACCGTAGGTGTGTACCCTTAGGCAGAATATAAAGGAAAAGAAGGAAGGCAGAGTCACATCTTTCTGCCTGCCTTGCCATAAATTATTTCTCCTCTAATGCCACACTGCCCTGCATTGGAGCCAGCTGCCTATGGACTAAAACCTCTGCAAACCTAACGCTGAAATAAACCCATCCTCCTTTAACTTGTGGGAGTTCGGTATTTTGAACCAACAATGAGGAAGTAACTAAGCCTTATGCAGATGAACAATATGCTACAGTAAGAGAAGAAGGTCACTGCAAAGAACTTATTGTACCTTCTACACAACCAACTGTATCTTTTATAAAACCAGACTTAGACTAGCACTCTGATGTTGAACCAGACATGAGATCTAAACTGGTAACTGCTCTTATCATCTAGTAAAAAGAAAATTGTTAGTTATTAAAGGGTGAGAGAGGTTACACAGGGTAAAGGGGGAAATCCAGCTGTCTTTCTTAACCAATTAGTAGAAATTTCCCATAAATACATTAGATCTATCTTTTGAAGATGAACAGGTACTGATAGGTCAGCATTTCATTAGGCAATCTGCCCCGATAATCCAGCTCAAATTAATTAAAACTTTAGAAGGGCCCCCAAGCCCCTATGACCCAATCGCTGGACAAAGCCTCTTCTGTGTTCAAAAACTGAAATGTAGATGAAGATAAAGGGAGAAAGGCCAAGAATAAAAAGAAGATAGGCCAAAATTATGGCTTTCACAACTGGCAATGCTTTCAGCACACTCAAGGCCAACTGGAGAAAGAATCTTGCTTCAAAGGCAAGGAAAACACACACTGGCCATGTGACCCTAGGAATCCTCTGCCAAGGCCCTGCGCCCTGTGTCAGGTAGTCAGTGTGCCTGACACATTGCGCTGGAGAGTGATTGTCCCTGCTCCCAGAGAGGGCTAGGCCTACCAAAGCCCTCTCCTCCCACACTGCTGAAGAGGCCTGAAAGAGTCTGGGTAAATTGCAACGCCCCCATTCATGGACATCTCCATCTCCTGTGAGGAACCCCAGGTGCCAGAGCTGTCATGGATAAGACAGTTCAATTTTTAGTCAGTACGGATGTGGCTTACTCTGCTTTAACTTCCCTCTCTGGGAAACTCTCCTCTAGATCTGCAGCCATAATTGGGACTGAGGGGAGCCGTAGTCAGAGCATCTTTACCTTGGCTCTGACATTTCAATTTAGAGGTTGAATGCTCCACCATGAGTTTTGCTGTTTTACTTGGAAGAGATACTACACGGAAAATGGTCACCCAAATTTTCAGAGGAGTAAAACAAGTCTGAAATGCTTGCCCGCTCTGTGCCTGCAGTAACTCTGGTAAGCCCAGACCTCCTCCTTTACCAGAAGCTGTAGAGGAGAGGGACATACCTGGGAGGACTGGGAATTGGACTTAACTGGCGTGCCACAGTATGGTCACTTTTATTAGTGTTTTTACTGATAAAAGTAATGAAAAGCTTAAAAATGTACTGAATCTATTAGTTGTTTGAATTTGAGTAATTACTACCCAAATATAAATATTAACTAGTACTATTTCCAAGTCAGTAACATACAGGCAGTTCTTTTATCATCCGTTTAACAAATTTTACACAGAATGATGTTCAAAATTTCAATTTGGCCATGTTTGTGCTTTCTTTACTTATATAGGTAAAAATGTTTGATTTGGCTGTATTGTGCCACAAAAATATGTTTCTTTTTTAAAAGTTCCTGTGCAAGGCATATACTCAAATATAGCCAGTCTGCTTAATGACTGAGTTCCTTTCCTGCAACTAGGTCATTAAATGAATTCATCACTCATGAGGAGTTGCATACAGGGTGTTCTTTGCAATATTCAGAACAAAGAAATGTTCAAAGGAAACTCCAACTTGATGACCTTCTTTTGTTTGTGTAACTCCTATATGCTATAGTGAATGGTGGAACAAAACATACAACTCCAGCACAGTACTGTACTGTACAGCAGAGTTGGCAGAAATTACCGTACTGTTCTGTAGAGGAAGCCACTGTAAGTCACTGCCATCCACATTCCCACATCGTAAGTCTGTATGCAGGTCATTAGCCCAAATGGTGTGTCACAAGTCCAAGCAGTGTTTAAACAGGTAGATTTATCATACAAGAAGTATCTATAATACCATACAATGTGTGGTATTCAAATAATAAACTGTTTATTAATTTCAAAAGAATATCATAAGAATGCTCGTGCATAAAAGGGTTTGCACTTTTTCCAGTAGATATCTAAATCATAGGTGTTAACAATTAGGCAAACATAATTTATAAAATTTTGTCTGATATTTGTCCCATGTTTCTTTGATGCATTGGAGAAAATGCAGACATCCTAGCCCTAAAATCGTGCTTCCTTCTATTACTACATTTTTCAAGGTTTTACTGCATTCTCAACTGTACTAATAATTTCTTCCATAATTTTTAAAATTTCCTCAAGGTCTCCTTGGTTCCATATGTGATATTGTTAGAGAAATATAAACAGTTTAAAATAACCAAAAAATGATCATGTTGCATGGCATTTTTTATACATCTGTTGGTGTACATATTATTTTCAGACTAATGCAGTCTGATATCTGGTAATGGCACTAGCCACATAATTAATGATATGCCTATCAAAGTTTTCATCTTGCTTATTGTGACAGATTCACATCATTGATGAGGGTTTCTTCTTTTTGTATTAAAACTGAATTATATAGCAATCTGCTTCTTCAACTATAATTTCATGAATATTTTCTATTTGCGTTATCCAATGCAAAAAGATCGCTGTAATTAATATTTTTATTAGAAAGTTCACGTTTTGCAGTTCTGTCTGCTTGTATTTCTTTCTAGTATCAGCTGCCATTTTTCCTCTTGATCTATCTTCACATCCAAATCCACTCTATGTTCAATATATTGATCACAAGATTACATTCATCTACCTCTAATGCATCTTCATCTAAAGAGTAACAGGTGGATCATGACCTTTTCCTCTGATGAGATAATTACAGATTCATCTGATTAATCATCCATTTTGTTTGACTATCTAGTGAGAAAACATTTACAAAACTGCAGTACTCTCAAAATTAAAAAACAAATAGGTCACAATATACATATATACACAAAAATAATATATTATTTACAAATAAAAATGAGAAGAATCAGGGTGAAACAACAAAGAAGAGTAAAAGAAAAATATTATCATGGGGCTTAATAAATGTAAACATGAAATAGCAATGAATGTTTTTCTTTTAGAGTCATATTAATAAAACAGCATACACATGTTAGCCATAACATCAGATAATCATATTTAGATTAGAAGTCTCTTAACAAATTTTTCCCAGAATTCACTTTAGGGTCTGGTTGGCTCATTAGACTTTTCTGTAGGACTGAGATCTCCAGTAGAGCAGAGGTGATATTTTATTCCTTTTTTTAAACTCTTCATCTTTTTCCAGTGTTTTTTAGCATTACTATATGCCATTCTTTTTGAAAAATGTTAGTGTGTATTACAGTACACAATGATTACATTCATTGTAGGAAATTGGTGCATTACATAACACATCTCCATTCTTTTTTTCCCCATCCCTCTGTTCTTCTTTTGTTACCATCAGATTCATTTATGAATCATGCAAGTCCTTATAAAGCTAATTATCATGCACACAGATTAACAACCATACTAAGTGATCCAAAAAAACACACAGAACACAATTATACTAAATCAAGATAGATACATTCTCCATCCTGTATTGTAGCATCCTCTCTCTCTCTCTCCCTCTCTCCCATGTCTTTTATCTTGAATTTTTATTTATATACTAAGCTTTTCATATAAGAAAACTATGTCTAAACTTGTGTGTCTGAGTTATTTCATTTAACATTATGGTTTCAAGATGCATTCATTTTCCTACAAATGACTCAAGTCTGCCCTTCTTTATGGCAGATTAGTACTCCATTGTGTATAAATATCACATTTTCTTTATCCATTTATCTGTTGGTGGACAGACACATAAGCTATCTCCAGTATATAGCTGTTATGAATTATGCTGTCATAAATATGGATATGAATAAGCCAATGTGATAGAATTGTCTTTAACTCCTTTGGGAAGATACCTAGAAGGGAAATAACTAGGTAAAATGGAACTCTTTGTTTTATTTTTTTGAGGACTCTCCATACTGATTTCCATAGTGGTTGTAACAGTTTACATGCTCAGTAACAATTAAGGATTCCTTTTTCCCCCTTGCCTTCACCAGCATTTGTTATTGGTTGATTTCTTGAAATGGCCATTGTTTTCTAGAATGAGCTAGAATCATTCCATGTTTAATTTTCATTTCCTCCATTGACAGTGATTTTGAACTTTTTTTTTCATGTATTTATTTTCCACTTGTATTTCTTCATCTGAGAAGTACCTATTCATTGCAGATGCCCCTGCTTTCAATGGGTGTTAAAGTTTGGGAATCTTAATTCTTTTGAGTTCTAAATATTCTGGCCACCAGTTATTTGTCTGAAAAGTAGCTGACAAATTTTTTTTCCAATTCTGTATATCATCTCTTCATGCACTTGATCCTTTCCTTTGCTGTACAGAAGATTTTTAGCTTGATCTGATTCCATTCATTGATTCTTAGTATTATTCCTTGTGCAACAGGAGTTCTGTTCGGAAAGTCATTGCCTACACCTATATCTTCAAGAATGTTATCTATTTTTGTCTTCCAGCAGATTAAGTATTCCTGTTCTAATGCTTAGATCTTTTTAATTTTTTTAAAGAGGAAAAAGATAAACATAACAATGAAATCAAGTTTCAAAACGGTTAGCGGGACAGTTACAATAGTTAATACATTGTGTATTGTTGTCTTCCTAGTAGTTATCCAGAATACAAGATAAAGACACGATATCTTGTCCAAATCCATTTTTATTTTAGTTCAATGCATGGTGAGAGATGTGTGTCTAGATTCAGTCTTTTGGCACGTGGCTATTCTGTTTTCACTAAACCAATTGATAAAGAGTCTATCTTTCCTCCAGCAAAAGTGTTTGACCCTTTTATGACAGATAACATAGCTGAGTGTGCCCTACATTCTTCCTCAAGCCCCTATTCTGTTCCATTGATAGATTTTTTTGTTGTTGTTTGTTAGTTTTTGTTTTCTGGCAATAATGTGCTGTTTTTTGGTCACTGTGGCTTTGCAGTACAATATAAACTCCAGGATTGTGATGCCTTCTACCTTGCCCTTGTTGCTTTAAATTTCATTTGCTATTCTAGGTATCTTCTAGTCCTACATGAATTTTAGGATTGCTTTCTCTATGTCTTTAAAGAAAGCTACTGGAATTTTTATTAGAATCATGTTAAACCTGTGTAACAGTTTTGAAATTATGGCCATTTTTACTTATATTGGCTTTGCCTATCCAGGAATAGGATAACTTTCCATTTTCTGATTTTTCAATCTCTTTTTTTAGAGTACTATAGTTTTTATAATAGAGGTCTTTCACTTTGGTAGTGGTAAATCTTAAGTATTTCATTTTTCTTAATGGTACTGTGAAAGGTGTTGTTTCTCTGATTTTCCCCTCAGTGGCTTTGTTATTGGTACACAGGAATGTTATTCATTTTTTAGTATTGTCTTTGTTTCTTGTTATGCTACTAATTTTTTTTTCAGTTCTAGGTGTCATTTTGTGGGGTTTTTAGGATCTTCAATGTAAATAATCATATCATATAAAAACAATGAGAATTTAACTTCTTACCCTATTGCAATTGTATGGGTGGTTATCCAATTTTCATACTCACTAATATTTGTTTTATAAAGTTGGGTATGCTAGTCTTTGGTATGGATATGTTTGTAATTGTTAATTTTCCCTGATGACTTATTCCCCTAGTGAATATATAGTGAACTTCTTTATCTCTTCTCACCAATCTTGATTTGAAATCGACTTTGTCTGAAATTAGGGCAGCAACTCCTGGTTTTTTCCAGGTTCCTGTTGCATGGAATATTGTTTTCCATTCATTGACATTTCATCTGTGAGTCTCTTTTTTAATTAAATGTGTATCTTTCATAGTGTTTATTGTTGAGTTTTGTTTCTTAATTCATTCTGTCAAACTGTCTTTTGATTGAGCAACTGAGTCCACTCACACTGACAGTTATTTCTGAGAGATACTGACTTATTCCTGTCATTGCATTATTTTCCTGTTGTGAATTTCTTTTTTTTCCCCCCTTTTTGCTTAGCATCTCAACCCACCAGGCATAGTCATTCTTTTTTGGCATATTGCCTTTGCTGGTTTCATTGTCTCTAAGACATCCTTGAGAAATTTTCATAACACTGCTTTTGTGGACGTGATTTTCTTGTGGTTTTCCTTGTCATGGAAATACTTTATTTCGCCATCAATTTTAAAGGAAAGTTTGGCAGGATACATAATTTCAAGAATAAAATTGTTTTCTTTAAGTGTTTAAAACACTTCAAGCCCTCCTGGCCTTCAAGGTTAATGTTGAGAAGTCTAATGTAATTACAATGGATTTACCTTTATATATGTTTCATCGTCCTTCTCTAACACACTTTTAAGGTCTTGCTTCTGTGGTGGACTTCTGGTCCTTTGAGTATTAAGTGGCACTAAGGGGGTTTCTTTTGGTTATGATGATTTAGGGATTTATGGACTTCATTCATCTGTATATTTACTTCTTGGTAGAGTCTTCTGCCATTATTTTGATGAACAGATTTTTTTTTAAAACTTTCTGTGTTATTCCAATTATTCTTGGATTACTCTTCTGTGTATCATTTTTCATTTTATCTTGTTTTTAAGTTGCCTTTGGGCAGTTGGTCTATGAATGCATGATTATTTTCTAGTTCTAAAAATCTGTCTTTACACTGGTAAATTCTGCTACCTGTACTTTCAAAAAGATTTTTAATCTGGATTTCTGACTGAAACATTTCTGTGAGCATGAATTCTTTGGTAAATTTGTCATTAATGTTTCTATTATTTTGTTTAGCACATCTAGATTTTTAATTATTGTATTATGAAAGTTCCTGAATCTTTTGGGTTGGTACTTCCATTCTCTGATTCATTATATCTTCTCTAGTCCCACAGAACATATCTTTAAGTTGTTTTCTGGCCTTCTCTGCTGGCCTTTCAACTAATATGAGTGTGTGCCTTATGCTATTTTGCTCCTCAAAGACCCTTGAATTAGCTTTGGGGGTGTTAGGAGTTTTGAGAGGCATTTTGGTGCCTTGTCTTCTTAAGTTTCTACTGCACTTGTTTGTTTGCTTCATTTTGTGCTACAGTTTGTGGATCCTTTCAGTCTAAAGTCTTTGTTGCTAGTACAGAGATCCCCTTAGCTTTTTTTTTTTTCCAGCGATATACTTTCAGCATGCGTAACTATAAGCCTTTTGCCACAACTCCAAGATCTGATCACCTTGCTTAATTTGGAAGGAGAAGATGTAGTGTATTAGCTCAGCAACCAGGTTCTCTGGGAATGTATTCTAGTACTGTTCACGTGACACAGGTAATCTAAGAAATAGCAACGATTATGTGACCCAGTTAATATCAAGCAAGCTACAGTAGTAACATATAAGACAAATTAGATATATCCCAGAGCCCAACTTTGTACCTCCTTTAATCCTAGAGAAAAAATAACGGACTATGATATAAATATTAAGACACTCAGTTATGGATTTATATCCAATTTGTACTAAATGAAACAGCTACATCCCCACTAATGGCAGAGAGGAATTCACAATAATTTTACAGTGTTAGCTACCAAATGATTAACAAAGTATTATAGCTATACCATTAAAGATGTAGAATTTTGGGGTGGGGGACAGAATAAAGAAGACTTTGAATCCTTAAACTATGCTAAATGAGAAGGATAAGAGAGAGAGAAGTGTTACAAAAGATCTTATTGGGAGAATGATGTTTATTGGAAATGAAGGGAGAAAAAACTGGCAATAAGATAAAATGAGCAATAAAAAGAAAGCATGTAGATTGTAAGAATAAGACATAACCAATTAGAGAGAAAAATTAAAATATTAAAGAGTACTATTGTTTGTGTCTACAGCCCCCCGCCAAAGCCTCCTGCAGTCAGGCTTTTTCAGAGGTGGCTGAATCTAAAGTATGTGATGCTGAGCTCAAGGGTGTTTGATTGCTAAATCAGTCCACTAATTGGTTTGGTGCCATATGAATCCCAACAGTCTAGATTCAATATATAATGGAAAGAAAGAGTTGTCTCTCCCTCAGCTTCTTGCTTTGCAACTTCTTGCCCACCATGACTGTTCTCTGCTAGGCCACCCTACCTTGGAACCAGCAAATTATGGACTGAAACCTCTACAAACTGGGAGCTAAATACTTCCCTCCTTTACCTTTGGGTATCAGGTATTTTGTCACAGCAATGAAGAGTAACTAACATAAACTAGAAAAAGTAAAGGAAAAAAAAAAGTAAGAAAATGAGATAAGAAGCCAGGTAGAAGGACAAAAGAAGATTTTCCAAGTCCCAGATGAAGAAGAAAGGGGATAAGGGAAGAAGAGAAAAATAAAACCAAATCAAAACAAAACTAAATGAAAAATTTAAAAAGATGTACACACTCTGAAAAACCCTCAAAATACAAGAAAACCAAAAAAGAAAAAAATGAAATTTCTATGAGATTTTGAATGTGTGATTTTCTTCTGAGATCTACAATTTTAGGGCAATGTCCAATACAAGATGTGTCCCCTGATCAAGATGGTCAGTGAGGAATTCAGCCAGAGCCAACACGTGTGGTAGATGCAGTCAGCGGCAGGCTGTAGGATTAGGGTGAGTATGACAATCTTGTGACTCAAATCCAGGATGATTCAGGCTGAGTCAGGCCTCTGGCTGTGGGTATGGTGCCTTACTTGGTTGGCTTAAACCCCTTTGAGGGTCTCTTGTAGGACTGACCATGGATCACTGGGCATGGGCATCTCCTGTGGCATTCCCTCACCCCGTCACTGTGGAACATAACCATGAAGTGATACAAAGCTAACCTGCAGCTACTCTGAGTAGTGGGTTCAGCCAACCCCTCTCAGGAATGGTGTCCAACCACTGTCGCCAGGGAAATGACAGGCACAAGGACTGGAGTCACTCAGCAGCTGTTGTAGCAAACAGCATCTGCCGGTCTATTTCACTGTTGAGTTTCTTCTTGAAGGCCTCTAGAGTCCTCTGTTTTCACTGTCGCTATACATTTGGCCTTTCTTCTCATAAGCCACAAGCTATGAGTGGGGAGTACGTGTATATTGTCCCTTCCTTTTTCTGAGTTGTGCTGCCTCTTCAGTTTCCTGTAGGCTCCAGTTTTCCTGTGACATCCTTCCTGAGTCCCAGGGATCTGTTGCATACCACTTTGCCACTTTCCCAGAAATCCTTAGTACTTTATTCTTAAAAGTTCCGGTCACCCCTTGAACTTTCAGAGGGGTAAGAGATTGCCCATTCTCACCCTAAAAGGACTGATACTCCAAGACAGGAGATAATTTCTTTGATGAGCATCTTGACAATTTCCACAGCCTTTTCTTAACAGGAAAGGCATTGATTCAACCTATAAAGATGTCAGTTAGGACCAATATTTGTATGACACATTCATGACACAGCCACAATCTGTATGTCTCTCTGTCAGGAAGCTCTGATTTAATTGATCTATTTGCTGCTGTGTGGCTCTGATTTTAATTTGATCATTTGATGAAGTAGGGCATGTATTTCTGTTTAGGCAGAAGTAGGAAGATGAAGATAGAGACCTTTGCATTCTCAGAGTTATGAAGATTTATGTATTTCTCAGCAGAGAGATGAGGCAAGAGATTAAGGAGTAGACAACTGGCTGAGCAAATAGGCATGACCTCTCAATCATGGAAATCCATGACACATGTGCAGAAAACAGTTCCCATGCCCTGAACCTGGGACCAATTAGAGAGCACTATCTTCAATTCTTCTGGTGCAAAGTCAAGCAGGTTTTTGATAGGAAGGCCTAGGTCTGACATCAGCCTGAAGAATGAGTGATAAAAAAAAGATCTCCTCCATTAACCTCGTGGCAAATTGGCATTCTTTCGTTAGCCAGCTCTCACTCTGCAGAATTTATCTTTCTTCCTACCTTTAATTGGGCTTCAACACTCATTATGCAGAGCATGCTTCTTTTCCTGCCTTTAATAGACTCCTAGACAAAGAAAGTGAGGGCAGAAAAGGATAAATCCTATTGGTAAAGTAGTTAAACAAAAGGAAAAAATCAGCACTGGAAAAATAACACAATGAGAATGTCCAGTAAATACCTTCGATAATAACATTTAATGTAGTGTCAACTCCCTAATTAAGAGACATAGATTCACTGCTTGGATAAAAAGCAAAACCCCACAAGAGACACACTTCATCCACAAAGAAGCAGAAAGCAAACGTATGGCGTACAGCACTACCCCCTGCAGCTGGAGCCCAAACAACAAGCAGGAGTGCTTCATCTATTTTCTGACAAACTGAACTTCAAACAAAAATTTATTAGATGAAAAAATTAACAGTCACTACATATTAGTAAATCAAAAAATTCACCAGGGAAAGGCAATTAGAATATATATACAGCAAATGTCAGTACACCCAATTGCACAAAATAAAAACTATTTGACTTAAAAGGACAGAGAAATACAAACATAATCATGGGGAATTTCATATCCCACTCACACATATAAATAGGTGAACCATACAAAAGAAATCAACAAAAACAACAACAATAAAACATGCTTGAACCAAGTTATTGAACAAAAGATTTAACTAATATCTACAAAAAGTTTTATTCAACAACAGAACACACTCTATTCTCAACAGCACTTGGAACTTTCTTTAAAATAAACTACTATATTGATCTTGAAGCATGTTTAAATAAATACAAAATAAATGAAATAATCTCATTCTATCAGATCATAACAGGATTAAACTAAAAAACTGACAGCTAAAGTAATCATAGAAATTTTACAAACATATGCAGAGTAAGAAATACACTTTTGAGTAGGTATTGTCATGGAAGAAATCATGGAAGACATTTTAAAATACATAGAATCGAATGATAATGGTAATATAACACATCAGCAGAAACATAAGGAAAATAGTTTTAAGAGAAAAGTTTATAGCTGCCAGTACTTATATTAGAAAGACAAAGCATTACCAAAGAAATAACTTAATGATTCATCTCAAAATCCTAGAAAAACAAGAGAAATCCAAATCAAAACTTATAGAAGGGAAGAAATTATAAGATCAGAGAAGAAATCAACAAAATTGAGACTTAAATATCAATAAGCTGAATCAATAAGCTGTTTTTTAAATAATAATAAGTGAATCAATAAGCTGTTTTTTCTCTGGTACTAAAATCAATAAGCTGTTTTTTTAAATAATAAAGTTAATAACTCTTACTCATAATTACCAAAAAAAGGACAGAAAATGACCATATTTATTCAATTTGAAATGAAAAAGGTGAAGTAAGAACAGGTATCACTGAAATTCAGAGAACTAAAAAATATTGTGAAAGTGTAAATTCTAATATACTGGAAAATCTGAAGTAATGAAAAAATTCCTATACACATGTGACATACAAAATGGGTTCAAAACCTCAATACAAAAACAGAAGCAGTGAAAAGGTCAAGAAATAAAGTAGGGTACACTTGGAGACAGGCATAGGTAGTCACTTCCTAAACTACAGTAGCACAAATAATGCCAAAATCTACAAATGCGATGGAATTAAATGAATAAGTTTTTGCCCCAGAAAGGAAACAATCAACAGAGTAAAAAACAATGTAAGAATGGGAAAAAACTTTGCAGCTACTTTTTTGATAGAGACCTAATACGTATTCTATATGTATTACTGTATGAAAACTACAATAATGAATGCTCCAGTCAAAAAGTGAGCTAATATAATGAAGATCCACTTCCCAAAATAAGTACAAATGGCCAATACATACATGGAAATGTTCAATATATTTAACCATAAAGGAAATGCAAATCAAAAATTCACTGAGATTTCATCTAAGTGTAGAAAGAATGGCTGCCATCAAGAACACACACACACACTCACACACACATTCACACATGCATGAGGAGTGCGGGTGATGATGTGAGAAGATGAAAACCTTTCTTACACTGTTAATGGGAAAGTAAACTAGTACAAACACTATGGAAAACAGTGTGGAGCGTTCTCAAAAAACTAAAAATAGAAATTTCATTTGACCCAAGTATACTCCTGCTGGATATTTTTCCAAAAAAATTACAGAGTCATCTTACTAGAGACACATATATTCACATGTTTATAGTGGTGCAATTCACAATTTCCTAACTATAAAAAGAGCCTAGATATCCAACAAGAGACAAATGGATGTACAAATGTGAGTTATGACTTGTATCCAGATGTCTCCCTAAAGCCTTATGGACTCTCAGGCAGGGCTTTTCAGAGCTGTTTGGCTGTGGTAAAAGTGATACTGGCTGGGATTAAGTGTGTATGGTGCTAAATTAGTCCACCAATTGGAATTAGCTTAGTTTTGGGTAGCACCACCCAAAAAGCTAGTAGCCTGGATGGCAGCCTGGATGCTTGGTGCTGCTTTCTGCCTGCTCTTCCATGGACTATTTCCCCTCTGCAATGTCCCTTTGTCATGTCACCTTGAGTTGGAGGCAGCAGGCCATGGATTGGAACCTCTATGAATTGTGAGCTAAAATAAACTTTTCCTCCTTTAATTTTGTATGTCAGGTATCTCGTCTCAGCAATGAGAACAACTTCCTTGTTTCAGGGCAGTCTAATGTCAAGGCAGTGGCATGCATACTCATGGGAGATTTTTGCAAGATCTATGTTGAGAATCAAGAGCAAAGGACCCAGAAGAATGACTTATAGTTAAAAGTTTGGTCAGATAGGAAACATCAGTAAAGTTGCAGGCTTCAATGATGGTTGCTGCATAGGAAGAGGTCAATAAAAAAAATGGCCTGGAAACATCACAGGAATGAGTATACTTCAGTCTTTGAAGCCCCAAGGTTGAGTTACAAAGGTGAGATATTTTGTTTAGAGAGAACCCCAGAGAATCCTTTTCCTGAATGGTAGCTCACTGGAGAATTTGTTCCTTGGTATTTGGTTCATAGTGCTCAGCAATTCAGCCACTTGACCCTAATAACCAAGAGAGAAGGAAGCATGCTTACTGCTCTAGCTGGCAGCAGACCTTGACACCATCAAATTGTACTGGTTTTAAGTGCATGCAGGTGCAAGAGTTGTAGGATCAGGAAGGCTTTCACCCAGATTTCAGAACTTCTTCCTGGAAGCCAGGAAGTCTGCTCCTGGGAGGGCAGTGAGTAAGGCTGTGAGTAGGAAGCCGATGATGCAGCAGAGACCCAGAAGGTTGGAGAAGCTTAAGAATATGATTCATTTTGAGAAAAATCACAAGGAATGAGCAAAGCCAGCCAGAGAGAGAACCCATGAGAGATATGACTACTGCAGATAACATAGGGACAGAGCCCCCCAAGCACTTTGGAATTTACATCTTGACACAGATTTCCCTTGGTGATGGACATGGAACTATGGGTCTTAACGTTTGTCCTACTGAGTTTTGTACTTGCTTTGGTCCTATTCCTTTGTGTCCCCTTATTTGTGCCTTTCAGAATGGAAATGTTTATCTTTTGCCCCTGCATATTGGAACAGTTTTACTTTCAATTATATAGGGGCTTATAGTTAAGAATTTGCCTTAAAACTTTGTGGAGACTTTGTACTTGAGCTTTTCAGTCATCCTGAGACTGTTAGAACTTTGGCAATGCTTTCAGATGGACTAAATGCCTTTTGGGCTGGGGATTTAGTTCAGTGGCATAAGTGCCTGCCTTGCAAGCACTCAGTCATGAGTTTGATCCCCAGTACCGATAAAAAAAAAAAAGACTAGACTAAGTGCCTTTTGCATAAAAGGATCTACATGACCCTTTTGGAGGTAAGCGATGCAATGTTATGGCTTGTATTTAAATGTCCTCCCAAAGCTTTATGTGCTCACAGGTGGGGCTTTTCAGAGTTAACTGGATCTAGGGCATGTGATACAAAATTAGTCCACTGACTGGAAATAGCATGGTTTGGGGTGGCACCACCCAAAAGGCTAGTAGCCTGGATGGAATCAAAGGGGGGAAAAAAGCTGGCTGGTTGCTGCTTGGTGTTTGCTGCTGCTTTCTGCCTGCTTTTCAATGAACTATTTCTCCTCTGTGATGCCCCTCTGCCCTGTCACCCTACCTTGGAATTAGCCAACTATGAACAGAAACTTCTACAAATTGTAAGCTGAAATGAATGTTTCCTTCTTTAAACTTGTGAGTGTTGGGCATTTTGTCTTAGCAGTGAGAAAAGGTAAATATTTAGTAAATACTTATTGTCAATATTTGGTTTCTCATAGTGTTTATACTTCAATTATAGATCTCTTTTCTGTGAGTAAAGGTGGTACATCACTGGTTCTTATGGTATATCAATATCTAGTTTGCCTTGGTTGATATATTTTTTGTACTGGGAATCAAACTCACAGCCTTACTCTTGCCAGGCAGGCATTATACCACTGAGCTATATCTCTGGCCCCTTTGTTGATATAATTGTTGAGGATTTACTTGTTACTGCCAGTGTGGCATAGTTGTTGCTATTAATAAAGGATTTTTATGCATGCCAATATCCAGATTGCTTTTGTGTAATTAATAATGCAGTGGTCCATTCTTAGAGAATAGGGTACTGTGCAAATTATGCTGCATCCTTCATCCTCCCATATCAAATTAAAAGAGGTGTTCAGCTATGGGGACACATAAAAAGCCTACAGTTAGCCATGCCAGGAGTACATCACTAAAAAGCAGACTATAACTAAAGAGATCTTCATACCAACAATAAAGTCTTTCCATTCTAAGTGATCCCAAACCTTGACACAAAATAAACAAAATTAACATACAAATAGGTACATATGAAAATAAGGCAACAAAATGCCTGCAAAAGCTCCCAAGTCTTCCAGTGATCCTTGAGTCATCACAAAGGACAGCAAGAGTCACACAGTCAAATTATTTAAAAGTATGACAGAAAAGATTAAAATACAAGCTCAAATAAAATATAATTAAACAGCTAATGAATGTAATAAACAAAAAGATCAGGGAGTTTACAGAAAACAATGAGAAGATAGTTGAGGTAAACAAAATAACAAAAACAATATACGACCAATTTATCAAAGAACGGAGTCTACAAAAATCTTCCAAACAGGAATTCAAAATTCTAATAAAGGTATGGGCAGCAGAAACAATCAATGCTAGGACAGTCTGTCTCAACTAGAAGATAAGACTATTATCAGAAGCTAATTATTCAGAGATAATTTAAAAACAGCAAGAGAATATGAAAAATGAATCTAGCCATTGCTAGATGGGACAAAGAAAATTAATCTAAGACAAATGAATCAGTGGAAAATCAGAAGAAGACAGCACAAATCACTTACAAAACCTGTTTATAGAAATAATAGCAGAAAACTCAAAATACAGGAAAAGAATTAACATACAAAAATGTGAAGCATATAAAACACCAAACAGACACAAATAACTTCTCTACAACACATCATAGTCAAAATCTAAGAAGTCCAACATAGCGACAGAATCTTGAAAGCTATAAGAAAAATCAATGAATCACTTGTAAAGATAAACCAATTAGAATTACAGCAGAATTCTCAATGTGAACATTAAAAGAAAAGATATTTTGGAGTGAAGTGTTTTAAACCATAAAAGAAAACATTCTAACCGATATTTATATATCCTGAAAAATATCTTTTAAATGGAGAAATAAGGTATTTCTACAACAAGGAGCACCTCAAACAGTGAATGACTACCAAAAAGCGACTGCAAAACATCTCAGGGCTATCCTGGATAGAAATCAATGGAGCTAACAATGCCAAAATGTATAACACAATAAATACATCAGGTAGTTAATGAAAGGGTTTGGAATCAACAAAGGAAATTAATGAAATGAAAGCATTAGTCAAGGGCTCTTGAGAACCAGCCATGCGGGAATGGGAAGAACTGACCAAGAAGCCAACTAGTCAGCCTTTCTTGTAAGCCATACAAACTGCACATGTTCCAGGAAGACAAAAGTCAGAGAGCGCCTCAGTGAGCCTACCAGCTTGCCGGCTGAAAATCAAACCCACCTCCCAACCCCCATAAGCAACCAGCTGGTTTGGAGGACAGACTGAGTTGATAGCAGCTAAGATACAAAAAGCATGTAAATGCTTGTATTATTTGGTTGATTTTGCAGTTCTTCGTCCAGTAATCTGAGCATCTATTGGGAGGATGACAATATGCAATTTAGCAAATATGGGGAATTTCCTTCTAACTTGCCTTTGAAATCCAACATTGTTCTCACTGTTTTGCTCTGTTCTGATTAATTGGTTTGCTTTATTCAATATTCTGTTTTGTTTTTTGTTTGATTTTGCTATACGTGATGGAATGGACAACTATCGTGAAGATAGCAAGATTTACAATGGCAGCTATTGTTGTTTTCCTAGTATCCTGCTTTGAAGTTCTGTATCAGTTTTGATGCTTTGTTTTGATTGGTTTTGTTTTGTTTTGTTGGATTTATTATCTTTAAAATAAAAAAATAATAAGTCAAAAACTTGAATAACAAAGTGAATGGCCTCACTTCCTCAATCTAAATACACAGATTGACAGAATGGGCCAAGAAACAAAATACAATAGTGTACTATATACAGGAAACACATTTAATTCAAAAAGATATTCATTAGTTAAAAATCAAAGGATGGAAATTAATATTCTGTGCACTGCAAACCAGAAAAAGCAAAAGTTTAGCTATCCTAATTAAAGCAAAGTGAACTTTAATCAAAACTGATCAGGAAAGGCAAAGAAGGTCACTATGTGTTGGTCAAGGAAGCAATTAACCAGGAAGAGATAAAAATTACAAACACTTATACACCAAGAAATGACACACAAAACTTCGTAAAAGAAACAGTACACAACATGAAAGATCAAATAAACACCAACACAATTATACTATAGTTGAAGACCCCAAAACCCCCTATCACAAATAGGCCAATCACATAGACAAAAAAAAGTCAACAAAGAAATATTGGCATTGAACCAAGCTGATGAGTGAATACATAGTAATACCTTGATTCACAAAATACTTTTTGTTCTTGAACAATTCAGTTCACAAACAAAGGCATTTAGAAAAAATTTGTTTCTGTTTGCAAACTCTGCATTGAGTGGCAAACATGACCACAACCATCTTCACCTCACAAACATGAGCAAGGTCATCTTCCATGCTCTGACATGTGGTCCTGGCTTCCTCTAGTCAAGATGGTGGTCTTAGACAGACCATGAGAACTAGCTATGGAGATTTTTTTGTGTGATTTTTAGCACACACAGTACTATACAGTATTATTGAATCCAGCATGGCTCTAAAGAAACTGCAGAGCATCCACAGAAGTACATGCAAGGTGCAGAATGGTAATGAAGGTGACAAGAAAGCACAGAGAAATAATGAAGATAACAAGGAAGTGCAAAACAAGAATAGTAAGAAGAAGGTTTTGAAGAAAATAAGCATTGAATTTAAGAAAGAAAATATAGAAAATCATGTGTGTGATATTTGTGCGACTGATCTGGCCTCAGTACAAGATGACACAGTCAAAATAACAACCTCAAAATTTTGAAGAATATAGATGCCATCAAAGAAGCCAATGTAGCAAATGGAGAAATGAGGTTAATTAAACAGAGAACATGCGTACTGGAAAACTTGGAAAAGCTTCTGTTAGTGTGGCCGAAAGAGAAACAGCTGGCAGGTGAAAAAGTCAGTGAAAAGGCCAGGAAATTGCACAGTGATTTACTGCAAGAAAACCCTTCTACAAGTACAAAAAATGATAAAGTTGAAACTAGTAGAGGGGTTGTTTAATAAATTCTATAAGAAAAATGGCATCACACAGTGTGATAAGATACAGTGAGTTTTCCAGTTCTGACAAGGTTGCTGCAGAATCCTACAAGAAAGAATTTCATGGAATTCAGGAAGGCAGATGTATATGTCACTCAGCTAGCATTCAATCATGAGTGAAACAAGACTCTTCTGGAAGAAAATGCCAAAGAGAACTCTGTCACACAAGAGCCAGTGGCACTGCCAGGGTAACAAGCCCATGAAGGACAGATGGACCTTTTTGCTATGTGGAAACATAAGTGACAATCTGAAGATTAGTCCACTACTGGTGGATCATTCCACACCCCTCATGCATTCTAGGAACAGAATGTGAACAAGGCCAGGCTGCCTGTCACATGGAGGGCCAATGCAAAAGCTTGGGTCTCAGGGTAATTGTTCATGGAATGGTTGCATGAGGTGATCATGCCCACCATTCAGAAATATTTTTCTATATTTACCTGGCAGGGGAGATACCATGATCATGAAGGTAGTTTTCCCAGGGCAAGGCTTATCCATTGCACTCCAGTTGTTCTGACCTCTGCTATTTCCCCAAATGTGGGAAACTCGACTGCATAATTTGTGGTAGTGGGGCACTGTGTTTGTGCTCTCTCTTGACAATAAAAAAAAAAGAAAAAAATATTTTTCTGACAACCAACTACCTGGAGGATGCCTGAAGACAGTGCCTTAGTCCATGCTCCAACTTTGTGGGTGATATGGGTGCTGAGTGTGACTTCATAAAGGTCAGGTTCCTTCTCCCTCAACATAACGCCTTTCCTGTAGCCCATGGAGCATCAAGTAATCTGTGACTTCAAGATGCTGTACAGTAAAGTACGCTTTGCAGATGTTTTACTGTCACTAAAGAAACATCCTTGATGATGTAAGAGTTCTGGAAGAAATGGTTCAATGTCCTCCACTGCATCAGCCTCACTAAAAGGTGTTATATACTGGACCTAAACTCAGCCTGAAGGAAACTGTGGTCAGAATGCATTGCCAAGTGTGACTTTCAAGGCTTTGAGGGGCAGGTAGTGGAGAAGATTGTGTTCCATGGGCAAGAGTTTGGGTCTGGAAGACTATGGTGTAAACACAGAGGAGCTTTTTGGGAACTACACGTAGGCACTGATGATGGAAGAACTTTCTGACTCCAGAGGGAGCAGCAGAAGACATTTGTTGAGGCTCATTCCACTGAGGAAGAGGAAAGGAGGAACAAGGTTACCAGTGATGTGATAGAATTTATTACAGTAAACTGGACTGAGTGCCAGGATTTCTTTGAGAAGCGCCACCCTGCCATAACTATAATAAACAGTGTTGAATCTGATTGATGGTAATGGGAGTTCATATTTCTGGGGGACTATGCAGCACAGGAAAAAAGCAAGTGATATTAGCCAGATTTTTCATCAAAATTGACCCTGCAGCTAAGAGTTAAAGAAGATAGGAAAACCCTGAAGGAGATCTCTCCATGTCTTTAAAGGGGGGATGATTCCTCCAACCATAACCTCCTCCCCGCCTGCCTTCCTGTCCTCCACATCAGAAGTTGCCTCAAGCAAGTTTAGTGCTCTCTCTCTCTTCATACTGTAGAGAACTATAAGGTACTTCACTTCCTATTTTTGAGGTTAAAAAAATACACACATCTCAGAACAGATTAACCTTATTTGCAATGAATGTTATAAGAAAATTTGACTTGGTTCACAAGCAAAATCAATTTGCAATCACATTTATAGGGATCAGAAAGAATTAATTGTATTTACAATGAACCTTTATGGGGAAATTTGATTCAGTTCACAACCAATTCAGTTCATGACCAGAATTATGGAGTGAATTAAGTTCATGAACTAAGGTACAAATATACTTAATAGATATCTATATAATGTTCTACTTAACAACAAAAGAAGATGCATTCTTCTCAGTATATGGAACTTTCTCCAAAACACAATGCATGCTTGGCCATCAAGCATGCTTAAGTAAATGTAAAAGAATCAAAATTATTCCGTGCATATTTTCATTTCATAGCGTAAAGAAACCAAAAATCTGTGGCACAAGAAAACAGTGAAATTATGCAAATGCATGGAAGTTAAACAATACCCTCTTGCATAATAAATGGGTCCCAGAAGAAATGAAGGAAATATTAATTCCTAGAATAAAAGAATAAAGCCAATACAACACTATGGGACACAATGAAAGAGTGGTAAGAAGGAAGTTTATAGCTTTGAATGTCTATACAAGAAAAATAGAGCAAGTTCAAGTAAATCACATAATAATGCACCTCAAAATTCCAGAAAATCCAAAGTAATCCAAATACAAAGCTAACGTATGAAAGGAAATTATAAATGTTAAAGCAGAAATTAATGAAATTGGCATTTTAAAAAATAATACAAAGGAATAATTGAAGAGCTGGTTCATTAAAAGAATAAAGGAAATAGAAAAACCTCTAGACAATCTTACCCTAAAAAGGAAATAAAATTCCCAAACCAATGCAATTAGAAATAAAAGGGTGGAGACCACCTCGTGGGACCCAGGAATTCCATCCAGCAGTGCACACAGGGCTGGGCCAGATTCTGGCCCCTCCTGCAACCCTCATCATCCCAGCAGACCATCCTGTGGGACCCAGGAACTCCAGCCAGCTGCACACACGAGGCCGGGCAAGACCCGAGCCCCTTCAATAATCCCCGCTGTCCCAGCAGACCACCTTGTATACCCAGGAACTCCAGCCATCTGCACATGTGGGGCCAGACCAGACCTGGACCTGCACCTGCGATGTCCTGGCAGACCACCCTGAAGGACCCAGGAGCTCCACATGCCCCCACAGTCCCACTGCTGCCATTGGAAAATGCCCCCAATCTCCTGGACCTACTATTGCTATTGATCTTTGGTTACCACACCTCCCCCAGAACCTTGGGCTGCAGTGGAGTAACCATACTGTATTGAGGGGAGACTCAGTAACCCCTCATCCAAACAGAAGAACTCAGCAGACTTCCATCAGTGAGGTGAATTTGCCCCTAAAATAGGAATAGAGTTTGTCACCATCAGTGGGTAAACAGGAGCAATAGCAAAACCCCCTCCAGAAGTAAATCATTGGCAAGCTTGTCAACAGAGTGAGTGAGTCCTTCCTCCACACAGAGAACATCAGATAGGTTGAGGAGGATGCCAATAAGCACCCCCCAACCTGGAGAAAATTAAAAGGGCCTATGAGACACTCAGGGACACAGTAGGGTCCCACCCAAGACAAACACTAAAAACAAGGGAGATCTGGTGACTCTGAACAACTTGAAGACATAATAACAGCACAAACTAAGGGTTGATTTCCATCAATACTCCTAGGCTTGTCAGCCTAGGAAGAATATAAGACTCATCCAACAGGCCCTGCAGGGGAATTCAGGTGAATGGCTTACCTCTTCATTGTGGGACCCAGCAATTGGACAAACATCAACCTTACAGTAGGACCCTAAGATACACACCACCAAGAGTTGACACTAGTTGGATTGAAGGACCAAATATTAACCTGAAAGGGGAAAATGGCAAAATGAAAAAGCAAAATGCAATCTCAAACATCTAGTCCACCAGGAGCAAGTACAAAAGACATTGAAATAGAGGACTTCAAAAGTAACACACCAGAAATATCTGAAAAGATAGCAAGTGAAATAAAAAAAAAAAACTCCATGAGGCTACAAAGGAAATCAAACTAGAAGTAATCTCTCATGTAAAGACATAAATAACAACCTTAGTAAAGGAGCAGCTCAGCACAGCTAGAGAAGAAATAGATTTAAAAAAAAAACTACAGGAGCATGGGAAACTGACGAACAATATAGAACACAAGCAGAATTCATGAAACAGACTCAAAGAGAAATCCAAGAAACAAAAAAATCTATTGAAAGCTGGCAAAACCATTTAAATGAAGCTGAGGATAGGATTTCGGACCTTGAGGACAGAATTGCAATTAGTGATCATGAAAGGATAGAACTTTTAAAAATAACAGAGCAGCATGAAGTGACAATCCAACAGCTTCAAGATGATGCCAACAGAAAAAAATTATAAGATTAATAGGCATCAGTGAAGAGGCAGGAGTCAATGCAAATGATGTAGCCAAAATATTCACAGAAGTAATAGAAGAAAATTTCCCAAACATGGGGAAAGAAACTGATATGCAGATAAGTGAGACATATAGAATGCCAAACAGTCACAATCAACATAAATCCACACCCAGACACATAATAATTAAGATCTCAGACATACAGCATAAAAACAGAATATTAAAAGCTGTTAGAGAAAAGACACAACTCACCTATCAGGGAAAGCCCATTAGAATCATGGCAGACTTTTCAGCACAAACCCTCAAGTCAAGAAGAGCTTGGTGTCCCCAGAAAAACTTTCATTCAAATTTAATGGAGAAACAAGATACTTCCATGACAAAGAACAATGGAAGAAATTCATGTCCACCAAACCAACCCTAGAAAGATTACTGAAAAACAGACTACATAGAGAG
Source organism: Hydrochoerus hydrochaeris (assembly GCA_004027455.1). Lineage (NCBI taxonomy): Eukaryota > Metazoa > Chordata > Mammalia > Rodentia > Hydrochaeridae > Hydrochoerus > Hydrochoerus hydrochaeris. The sequence continues at coordinate 290,956 of PVLA01002074.1, forward strand.
AAAAATGACCATGATCTCCAGAACAACAACAGAAAGAAACCACAAGGCAGGACAAGCAATTAAACAAGGGGGAAAAGCAGAAAGCAAGCAACTGGAACATAACATGGCAAAGTCCAGCCAGGACATATCAGTTATATCCATAAATGTAAATGGCCTGAATTCACCTATCAAAAGAAAGAGGTTGACAGAATGGATCAAGAAACGTGATCCCGGCCCATCCTGCCTCCCAGAACTTAGTGGAAGCCTGCATCACGGGTAGGCTACCCAGAACCTCCACCATGGGCCTGCCCTGCCACCGGGAACTTAGCAGAAGCCTGCATCAGGGGTAGGCTGCCCAGAACCTCCACTGTGGGCCTACCCTGCCAGCAGGAAATCAGTGGAAGCCTGCATCAGGGGTAAGCTGCCCAGAAGCTCCACTGAGGGCCTGTCCTGCCACCTGGAACTCTGCGCAAGCCCGCCTCAAGGGTAGGCTACCTGCAACCTCCCCTGTGGGCCTGCCCTGCCACCAGGAACATCAAGGAGGCCTGCCCAAGACTGAAAACTGCCCTGGACTGCTACAGATGGGGCCTGCCCTGCCACCTGGAACATCAGAAGATCTCAGCAGTATCCAGTTAGTGTGAGAAAATTTAGAACTTTGCTCCCAGGTGGTGAACTTTGGACTACACCGGATTGACTGTATCAATTTGGTGAGTATACCCCTAAAATAGAGGTGTACAGGGGAGAAATAGGGCCAGTAGTAAAACCCCCTGCAACTAACTGTAAGACTTTGGTGTGTCTGAAAAGAGTGTGTGTGATCCCCTCTTACACATAGAAAACACCAGGGAGATTGAAAATGAAAAAGCAAAATGCAGTCTCAAACATATAGTTCACCAGGAGCAAGTATAGGAGACATTGAAATAGAGGACCCCAAAAGTAACACACCGGGAATCTCTGAAAAGATATCCAGTGAAATAAAAAACAACTGCATCAAGCTATAGAGGAAATCAAATTAGAAGTAGTCTCCCATGTAAAGATAGAAATAACAACTTTAGTAAAGGAGTTGTTGAATGCAGCTAAAGAAGAACTAGAGAAAAAAGTACATGAGCATGGGAAACTGATTGAAACTTGGAATGAATAATATAGAAAACAAGCAGAATTCATGAAACAAACTCGAAGAGACATCCAAGAAACAAAAAATTCTATTGAAAGTGTGCAAAACTGCCTAAAGGAAGCTGAGGATAGGATTTCAGACCTTGAGGACAGGATCACAGTTAGTGATCAGGAAAGGACAGAACTTTTAAAAATAACAAATCAGCATGAAATGACAATCCCGAAGCTTCATGATGATGCCAAGAGCAACAATATAAGAATAATGGGCATTAGCGAAAATGCAGAAGTCCAGACAAATGACATACATAAAGCATTTACAGAAATAAAGGCAGAAAATTTCCCAAACATGGGGAAAGAATCTTATATGCAGATAAGTGAGGCATATAAAACACCAAACAGTCACAATCAACATAAATCCACACCCAGAAACATAATAATTAAGATCTCAGACATACAGCATAAAAACAGAATATTAAAAGCTGTTAGAGAAAAGACACAACTCACCTATCAGGGAAAGCCCATTAGAATCATGGCAGACTTTTCAGCACAAACCCTCAAGTCAAGAAGAGCTTGGAGTGAGGTATTTCAAGCCCTGAAAAAAAACAATGTTCAACCCAGACTGATGTCCCCAGAAAAACTTTCATTCAAATTTAATGGAGAAACAAGATACTTCCATGACAAAGAACAATGGAAGAAATTCATGTCCACCAAACCAACCCTAGAAAGAGTACTGAAGGACATAGTAGACAGAGATAAAATGACCACAATCCCCAAAACAACAACAGAAAGAAGCGTCCAGGCAGGATAAGCAATTAAATAAGAGGAAAAGCAGAAAGAAACAACTGGAACATAACATTGCAAAGTCAAGCCAGTATATATCAGTGCTATCCATAAATATAAATGGCCTCAATTCACCTATAAAAAGAAATAGATTGACAGAATGGATCAAGAAACAGGACCCCACAATATGCTGTATACAAGAAACACATTTGACCCAAAAAGAAGCTCATTGATTAAAAGTTGAAGGATGGAAAACAGTATTTCATGCAACAGGAACCCAGAAAAAAGCAGGGGTAGCTATTCTATTTGCAGACAAAGTGAACTTCAAACCTAAAATGATTAAAAGAGATAGAGAAGCTCACTACATACTTGTTAGTGGTAAAATTCAAGAGGAAGAACTAACAATTATAAATATATATGCACCAAATACAGGAGCACCCAACTATATAAGACAGATGCTAATGGACATGAAAAACCAAATACACAAGAACACAATTATAACAGGAGATCTTAACAGCCCATTGTCACAAAGAGATAGATCAACTAGACAAAAAGTCAGCAAAGAAATAACAGAACTGAATCATACCTGTGTGCAATTGGACTTAGTAGATGTTTACAGAGTGTTCCACCCAACCACATCAGAATACACATTCTTCTCAGCTTTACATGGGACATTCTTCAAAATAGACCATATATTATCCCATAAAACATTCTTAAGTAAATGCAAAGGTATTGAAATCATAGCATGCATAATATCTGACCATAGTGCACTGAAAGTGAAATTAATGGCAAAAGACATTGTAAAACCTACATAAATACATGGAAATTAAATAACAGCCTTTTGAACAACCAGTGGGCTACAGATGAAATTAAAGAAGAAATAAAACAATACCTACAATTCAATGAAAATATAGAAACAACATACTGTAATCTGTAGGATGCAATGAAAGCAGTCTTAAGAGGAAAATATATAGCAATAAACTGTCATATCAAGAAAACAGAATGAGCACAAATAAACAACCTAATGCTCCATCTCAAGCTTCTAGAAAAAGAAGAGCAAACTAAACCCAAAACTTATAAAAGAGAGGAAATTGTAACGATTAGAGCAGAAATCAATGCAATTGAAACTAAAAAAAACAATACAAAGAATTAATGAATCAAAAAGCTGGGGTTTTTTTTTGACAGAATCAACAAAATTGACAAACCCCTAGCTAACCTTATCAAGAGAAAGAAAGAAAAAACCCAAATTCATGCAATAAGAACTGAAAAGGGAGAAATTATTACAGATCCCATGGAAATTCAAAAGATCATTAATACCCACTTTGAAAATCTCTACTCACATAGAGTGGAAAACACAGAGGAAATGGACAGATTTCTAGAAACATATGAACTACCAAAGCTCAACCAAGAAGATATAGCAATTTTGAACAACCCAATATCAGCTATTGAAATTGAAAATGTAATAAAAAACTTACCAACAAAGAAAAGTCCAGGTCCTGATGGATTCACAGCTGAATTCTACAAGAAATTTAGACAAGATCTGATGCCAGTACTCCTTAAACTCTTCAATGAAATTGAGAAAAAAGCAACCCTCCATAAATCATTCCAGGAGGCAAGTATTACTCTGATACCAAAACCGGAGAAAGATGCAACCAAAAAAGAGAACTGTCAGCCAATCTCACTAATGAGCATTGATGCAAAGATTCTCAACAAAATACTAGCAAATAGAATGCAGCAAATCATCAAGAAGATTATACATCATGACCAAGTGGGGTTCATTCCAGGGATGGTATAATCTATGCAAATCAATCAATGTAATACACCACATCAACAGAGTCAAAAACAAAAACCACATGGTCATCTCAATAAATGCAGAAAAAGCTTTTGACAAAGTTCAACACATGTTCATGATAAAAACCCTTCAGAAACTCGGAATACACAGCATCTGCCTCAACCTTATAAAGGCCATCTATGACAAACCAACAGCCAACATTATACTAAATGGACAAAAACTGAAAGCTTTCACTTTAAAATCAGGAACAAGACAAGGATGTCCACTATCACCACTCCTTTTCAACACAGTTCTGGAAACACTAGCCAGGGCAATCAGACAAAAGAGAGAAATAAAAGGAATAAAGATAGGAAAGGAAGAAGTTAAATTATCACTATTTGCAGATGACATGATACTCTATATAGAAGACCCAAAAAACTCCATTAAAAGACTGCTAGAGGTAATAAATAAGTTCAGTAATGTAGCTGGATACAAAGTCAATGCTCAAAAATCAATCGCATTCCTATACACAAACAAAAAACTCACTGAGACAGAAATTATGGAAATATTGCCCTTTACAATAACATCTTAAAAAATGAAATACTTAAGAATCAACCTAACTAAAAATGTAAAAGACCTATATGCTGAAAATTATACTACACTGAAAAAGGAGATTGAAGAGGATATTAGAAAATGGAAGGACATTCCTTGCTCTTGGTTAGGAAGAACGAACATTGTGAAAATAGCTATACTCCCAAAACTGTTATACAGATTTAATGCAATCCCAATCAAAATGCCATTGACATACCTCACAGATCTAGAGAAAGCACTACTAAAATTCATTTGGAAACAGAAGAAAACCTAGAATAGCAAAGGCAATTCTAGGCAACAAAAGCAAGGCAGGAGGCATCCCAATTCCTGACTTGAAACAGTAGTACAAAGCCACAGTGATCAAATCAGCTTGGTACTGGCAAAGAAATAGACCTGAGGATCAATGGAACAGATTAGAAGATGCAAGCACAATTACAAAGATACTCAGCCACCTGATATTTGACAAAGGGGCTAAATATGTCCACTGGAAGAAGGATAGTCTCTTTAACAAATGGTGTTGGAAAAATTGGCTCTCTACATGCCAAAGACTGAAACTAGATCCATGCATATCACCATGCACAAAACTAAAGTCTAAATGGATCAAAGACCTCAATATTAAAACAGAAATACTAAATCTACTGGAAGACAAGGTAGGTAGATGTGTTGGAGACATAGGGGTAGGCAGAGAATTCATGAACAAAATGCAAACTGCACGGGAAACACTTCAAAGAATCAACAAATGGGATCTCACATTATTGAAAAGTTTCTGCACTTCAAAGGAAATCACCAACAGAGTGAAAAGAAAACCAACAGAGTGGGAAAAAATTTTAACCAGCAACCCCTCAGACAAAGGACTTGTGTCCAGAATATATAAAGA
>PVLA01002075.1:0-84980 GCA_004027455.1 Hydrochoerus hydrochaeris
GATACCAAAAACAAAACAAAACAAAAATAGCAAGGGACCACAAACAAAATCAATCCAACAGCTACTAAATATTGGAAAGAAAAATAACATAGGGCCAGGGATGTTGCTCAGTGGCACAGTGCCTGCCTGGCAAGTGCAAGACCCTGAGTTTGATTCCTCATTAAAAAAAAAAAAAAGTAAAAAAGAAAAGGAAAGGAAAATGACATAAAATTAATTGGAGTCAATGAAAAAGCAGGAGATAGCACAAATGATATAAAAAACCTGTTCATACAAGTAATGGCAGAAAATGTCCCAAGCAGGGAAAGAAAAAAAAAGAATGTAACACACAGATAAGGAGGGCATTATAGAACTACATTAGCCATAACAAAAAAAATTTTTTTTACACCAAGGCATATAGTAGTCAATATTCTAGAAATTCAATACACGAACAGAATATTAAAAGCTGTTAGAGTAAACAAACAAATCACCTATAAAGGAAAGTCCATCAGAGTCACAACAGACTTCGCAACACAAATTCTCAAGTTGAGGAAAGTTTAAAGTATTTCAAGTATCAAAAGAAAGCAACCTCCAACCCAGATTGATGTACTCTGCAAAACTATCTTTCAAAACTGATGGAGGGGGCTGGGGGTTTAGCTCAGCAGCGTAAGTGCCTGCTTGGCAAACGCAAGGTCATGAGTTCAATCCCTGATATCAAAAAAAAAACCAAAAACAAAAAAACCTGATGGAGAAGCACTTGGGAGGCTGAGGCAGGAGGAATGCCATGAGTTTGAGGCCATCATAGGCTATATACGCAAGACCCTGTCTCAAGCTAAACCAAATCAAAATGATGGAGAAAGGTCAGCCTATACTACATAGCAAGGTAGTCAAAAAAAAAAAATTGAGGGAGCCGTAAGATACTTCTATCACAAAGAATATCTGAAGAAATTCATGACCACCAAACCAGCACTCCAAAATGTTCTGAAGGACATTCTGGAAAGAAATAGCAAGGACTACCCCAGTACCGATTGAAAAAAAAAAAAGAAATAACAAGGACTAGGCCTGGGGATTTAGCTCAGTGGCATAAGTGTGACGTCATGAGTTCCATCTCCAGTACCAAAAAATAAGAAATAACAAGGACTATAATCCCATGAACCCTAACAGAATGAATCCATCAGTCAAGGGAAAAAATGAAACAAAGGGAGAAAGTGGGAACCAAGAGAACCAAGAAGCCAACCTCCTCCTATGAGCCAGGAGCAGCCATGTAGACCAGGAGGAGAACCAAGAAGCCTACCCCCTTACCATGAGCCAGCCTGCATGTGGGCTGCAGTTCCCTGCCCCCTCAGTAAGCAATCAGTTGATTCAGAGGAACACAGTCTGCGATGATAGCAACTGAAGTAAAAAAGCAACTTAATGCTTCTATTGTTTGATTAATTTTGCAGGCCTAAATCCAGTAGTCTGAGCATCTATTTAGAGGGTAACATTATGCAATATAGCAACTATGGGGGATTTTCTTCTTTCTTGTTTTTGAAATAAAATATTGTTCTCACTGTTTTTATTCTGTTTTATTGTTTTGCCTTATTCCCTTAAAAACAAACAAAACAAAAAAGAACTGATATCAGGAAAATAATAGGCAAGGATAAGTCAATACATATCATTATAATCACCAGTCTTGGTGGTCTTAATTCACCAATCAAAAGAAACAGATTCAGCACTTGGCAGGCTGAGGCAAGAGAATTGTTGTGAGTTTGAGGCCAGCCTGAACTACATAGTGATATTCTGCCAAAAAAAAAGAAAGAAAAGGGGAAAAAAGAGAAAGAAACAGACTAGCAGAATAGATCAAGAAACAAGATCCAACAATATGCAGTCTACAAGAAACACATTTAATTCAAAAATTTGTGCTGGGCATGGTGGTGCATGCCTGTAACCCCAGCACTCAGGAGGCTGAGGCAAGAGGGTTGCCTCAAATCAAGACAGCCTAGGATACATAGTGAGTTCAAGGCCAACCTGAACTACGGAAGTGAGATCCTGTACCAAAAAGAAAAAAATATTCATACACTTAAAAATGGGAAAGTGGAAAACAATACTCCATGTGACAGGAATCTAGAAAAAGCAGAAGTAGGCATTCTATTTGAGGATAAAGTGGGTTTCAAGCCAAGACTGATTACAGAGAGATGAAGATCACTATTCTCTTGTGAGGGGAACAATCTAAGAGGAAGACAACAATATATATATTACCAGCATATCCAACTATATAAAACAAATATTAGTGGATATAAAAATCAAATAAGCACTAATACAACTGTTGGGGGACCTCAATACCCCACTGTCACAAATCAACAAACAAATATCAGCACTGAACCGAAAGGTTGCTTTTTTGTTTTTGTTTTTTGGTTTTTTGAGACAGGGTCTTACTATGCAATTCAGGCTGGCCTTGAACTCAATTTTTTTTTTTTTTTGTACTGAGGATCAAACTCACGACCTCATGCTTGCCAGACAGGTGCTTATACCACTGAGCTAAATCCCCAACTGAACTCAAGTTCTGTAGCCCAGGCTGGCCTGAAACTCACAGCAATCCTTCTACCTCAGCCTCCCAAATGCTGGAATTATAGGTGTGCAACACCACACCTAGGCTTTTCCCTTTGTCTTTTTGAGACAGAGGCTTGCAATACAGTTCAGATTGGCCTTGAATTCATTTTGTATCCCAGGCTGGCCTCAAACTCCTGGTAATCTTCTTGCCTCAGCCTTCTGAGTGCTGGGATTACAGGTGTGTACCATGCCCATCTGAACTAAGCTTTTAAACAAATGGATTTAGTAGATGGTTACAGAATATTCCACTCTACCACATCAGAATACACATTCTCAGCTGTACCTGATATTCTACAAAACAAACCACATACTACCTCATTGAACATGACTGATTAAATACAATGGAACTAAAATTATCCCATGTATATTATCAGACCATAGTATAATGAAATTGGAGATCAATGGCAAAAGAAACCACAAGAACTCCGTAAACAAATGAAAATTAAATAATACCCTCCTATAAACAATAATGGGTCACAGATACAATGAAATGATAATGCCAATAGAACATACTGGAACTTATGGGATGCAATGAAAGCAATCCTACAAAGGAAATTTATAATAGTGAATACCCATATCAGAAAGAGTGACCTCAAATAATCTGATGCTGAACCTCAAGCTTCTAGAAAAAGGAGAGCAAGTCAAGCCCAAAATTTGTACAAGAGAAGAAAGTACAGTGATCACGTCAGAAATTAATGCAATGGAGAATAAGAAAACAATACAAAGGATCAATGAATCCAAGAGTTAGTTATTTGAAAAGATTAAATGAAATTAAGAAATCCTTAGCCAATCTTATCTAAGAAAGAAAGAAGATTGAAATTCATGCAATTAGGAATGAAGAGTGAAATCACAACAGCTCCTACAGAAATTCACAAGGTTGTCAGTACCTAGTTGAGAACCTGTATTCTAATAAGGTGGAAAATACAAAACAGAAGGACAAATTGTTAGATATGCATGAATTACCAAAGCTGAATAAAGAATATATAAAAATTCTAAATAGGCCTAAAGATATAGCTTAGCACATGTCTGGCAAGTTCCAGGCCCTCAATTTAATCCCTGGTACCAAAAAAAAAAAATCTAAATAAACTAGCATCAGCCAATGATATTTAAGAAATAATTTAAAAGCCTATCAATGAAGAAAAGCCCAGCCCCTGATGGATTCACTACTGAATTCTATAAGAAATTTAGGTTAGGCTGGTTGTGGTGGTGCATGCCTGTAATCCCAGCACTCAAAAACTAAAGCAGGAGGATTGCTATGAGACCAATCTGGGCTACATAGTGAAACCTTGTCTCACAAAAAAGAAAAAACAAAAAATAAATAAAAAGAAAGAAAAGAAAAGAATAAACATTAGAGAAGACCTAATGCCACTACTTCTCATATCCTTTAATGAAATTGAAAGGGAAGCAATATGCCCAAATTCATTCCTGGAAGTAAGCATTACACTGATACCAAAACCAGAGAACTATAGGCCAATTTCCCTATAGATCCACAAACATAGATATACAAATACTCAATAAGATACAGCAAACAATGCAGCAAACCATCAAGAAAATTATACTCCATGACCATCAAGAAAATTATACTCCATCCATAAGATTCACCCCAGGGATGCAGAGATAGTTAAACATATGCAAATCAATTATTCTAACACACCATATCAACAGAGCCAAGGACAAAGACCATATGATCATCTCAATAAATAAAGAAAAAGCCTCTGACAATATCCAACATCTCTTCATGATAAAAACTTCTGAGAACATTGGAATAGATGGACTTTATCTCAATCTGATAAAAGCCACCTATAACAAACCAACAGCCAACATCATACTAAATGGACAGAACTGAAAACTTTTTTTTTTTTTTGGTACTGGGGATAGAACTCACAACCTTGCACTTGCCAGGCAGGCACTTATGCCACTAAGCTAAATCCCCAGCCCCCAAAAGTGAAAACTTTCACTCTCAAATTAGGAACAAGACAAGGATGTCCACGCTCACCACTCTTATTCAATATAGTTCTTGAAACATTAGCAAGAATAATTAAACAAGAGAAGAGGAAAAAAAGGAGTAAGGATAGGAAACAAAGAAGTTAAATTATCACTATTTACGGGTGACATGATACTCTCCATAGAAAAACCCAAAAATTCCACCAAAAGATTTCTACATTTAATGACCAAATTCAGTAGCATAGCTGGGTGTAAAGTACACAAATTAACAAGCTCACTGATAGGGAAATTAGGGAAATAATACCTTGCACAACAGCATCCAAAGGAATGAAATATCTAGGAATCAATCTAACAAAGGAAGTAATAGATCTTTACATTGAAAAGTACAGAACTATGCAAAGCAAGATTGAAGAAGTCATCAGAAAATGGAAAGATACAACTTGTTCTTGGATAGGAAGAACCAATATAGTAAAAATGGCCACATCTCCAAAATTGTTAAAAAGATTTAATGCAATCCCAATCAAGTATCACACAGAATTAGAGAAAACAATCCTAAAATTCATTTGGACCAACCAGAAGTGATCTAGAATAGCAAAGGCAATTCTGGGCAACAAAAACTAGACAAACCTACTGTGATAAAAAAATAAAACAAAACAAACAAACAGCATGGTACTGGCAAAAAAAGTAGATGTGAGGATCAACAGAACAGATTAGAGGATGCAGAAACAACTCTAGAGATAGGCACCTTATCTTTGACAAAAGAGCCAGATATCTTCACTGGAAGAAACATAGCCTCTTTAATAAATGGTGCTGGGAAAACTAGCTTTGCACATGCTGAAGATTAAAACTACACCCATATCTTTCATTATGCACTGAACTAAAATAGAAATGGATCAAGGATCTAAATATTAAAACAGAATCACCAAACCTGCTAGAAAATAGAATGAGTAGAACTCTTAAAGACAGATATAGACAAAGTCTTCATTAACAAATCCTCAAACACAGGGAAGTATCACAAAGGCAAGTATCACAATTGGTATCTCACCTTATTAAAAAACTTTTGCAGCTGGGCAAGGTGGCATACACCTGTAATCCCAGAACTTCCAGAGACTGAAAGGGTAGGACTGCTATGAATTTGAAGGCAGCCTGGACTACATAGTGAATTTAAAGGCCAGGTCAGACTGCACAGTGAGACCAGGTCAGTCAAAAAAAAAAAAAAAAAAAGCTTTTTCATAGCAAAAGAAATTAATGGAGGGAAAAAGATAACCTATAAGATAAAAGTTTTGCTAGCTGTTCCTCAAAGGACTAATATATAGAATACTTAAACGAAAAAAATCAGACTCCTCAAATTTAAAGACCTTCAATCCAAAAATGGGCATCTGAAATGAACAGACACTTCCCAGATGACGAAGTAGAAACAGCTAATAAATATGGGGAAAAATTTCAATAACCCTTTCTTCGAGAGACACAAATTAAAACAATGCTGAGAATCCATCTTTTTTTTTTTTTTTGGTACCGGGGATCAAACTCACGACCGCATGCTTGCAATGAGAATCCATCTTACTCCAGAAAGAAAGGTTAGTCTCAAGAAATCAACCAATAACAAATGGTGGCGAAGCTATGGGAAAAAAGGAACCCTTTTCTATTGTTGGTGGGAGTGTAGTCTGGTGCACTGTGGAAATCAATGTGGTGATTCCTCAAAAAACTAAAACTAGAGCTATTCCCCTTCTTGGTATCTTCCTTTCAAAAATTCAAAGCATCATATCACAGTGATATATGCACACCCATGTTTTGTGGGTTTTTTTTTTTTTTATCTTTTTGAGACAGGGTCTCACTATGCAGTTCAAAGTAAGCTGGCTTTGAGCTTATTTTGTAGCCCAGGCTGGTCTCAAACTTGCAACGATCCTCCTGCCTCAGCCTCTGGAGTGCTGGGATTACAGGCATGAGCCACCATGCACAGCCATGCACACCCATGTTTAAGTGGCACAGTTTCTAATAGCTTCTTAGAAACTGTCCAAATACCCGTTGACCGAAGAACAGATGAAGATTTGTTTTAATACAATGGAGTACTAGTCTGCCACAAAGAAGGATAAACTTGAAACATTTCTATCTAAATGAATGCACCTTGAGATCATACTTTTTTTTTCTTTTTGAGGCAGGGTCTCACTTATGTGGTTCAGGCTGGCCTTGGGCTTGCTTTGTAGCCTAGGCTGGTTTCAAACTCTCAATGATCCTCCTGCCTCAATCTCCTGAGTGCTGCTGGGATTACAGGAGTACAGAGATCATACTCTTAAGTGAAATAAATCAGACACACATATTTAAATACCACATTGTTTCTCTGGTGTATGAAACTGAAAGTGTAAATAAGGACCAAAATATAGATATTGGGAAAAGGGGAGAAAATGTTCAAATGACAAAGGGAAGAATACAGGAGGAAGAGGACAGGAAAGAAGAGAGAAGAAAAAAGAATAGAAGAAAAAAATGGAAACAAAGCTTTTGTAAATAAGGCTTCCTGGCCTTATTTACAAAATAAGTGGCACATGCCTGAAATTGCAGCTCTCAGGAGGATCATCATGAGCCCAGGATGCATAGTGAGTCCAAGCCAGCCTGAAATATACGGCAAGTTCCTGTCTCAAAAACAAACAAACAAACAAACAAACAAACAAACGGCCAAGGATTTAGCTCAGCAGCATAGCACCTGCCTGGCAAGCGCGAGGTCGTGAGTTTGATCTCTGGTACCAAAAAACAAAAAAAGGAGGGGAAGAGGCTTTGAAGGGATGGGAGGGGAGTGGGAAAAGAAGCTAAATATATCATATATAGGTACACTCTCTATTATGAATGTTATCATTATGTATATCTAAAATGTACCAATAAAAAAACACATACACACACACAAAAAAACCCACCAAAAAATTTTTTTTTTCGAGACAGTTGCACAATGCAGTTCAGGCTGGCCTTGAACTCACAGCAATCTTTTTGCCTCAGCCTCCCAAGTGCTGTTATGATAGGCATGTACCACCATGCCCAACTAAATAAATACACTATATTCAGTTCCTCAACTGTAGTTGAAGCTATGAAGGGTTAAGTTTATCACCATTCACCATCATGATTCATCTGGTTGAATTAAACGGCGATGTGATGAAAAACAAATCTAAACCAAATCAAACAAAAAATGTTTTTTTTCCTTCCCCTTCTCCGTACGTGTTTTTTTAAACCTGGCCTGTCGTGCAGCTCAATCCCAGTGCTTGGGAGGCTGAGGCAAGAGGATCGCAGGGAGTTCAAGGCCAGCCTGAGTTACATAATGAGTTCAATGCCAGCCTGGGTAACATAGTGAGTTCAAGGCCAGCCTGAACTAGGAATAGAGGATTTTCCTGAGTTCAAGGCCAGCCTGAACTATACAGAAAGACCCTGCCTCAAAACCAAAAAACCACAAAAAATAAAAACAGATGATATATGGAAAGAATGACCTACAGAGTGTTGTTCAGAAACGCTGGATCAAAACAGGATTAATCTATCCTAATAAAATTTTAGTGGTAGTCTCTACTGCACATTCTCTCTCTCATACACACATACACACAAATTCTCAGTTGGTTTGGGTATCTGAAGGAATCTGACGGCAACCAGCTTGATCAGTGACTCCCTCTAAACTACCTCCTCCCAGTACAGCTGCACCTGAGGATTTGTAACACTATCAGCTGTGCTAATGATAATAGCCACTGTTCCCTAAGCTTTCCCAAGCCCCATCCTTGGGCAACTATATGGCTTGTGTTGTCTGAAGCCTCATTCTTGGGAGATGGTCACAACTCCCTCTCACTGAACTCTCCCCTTCCCATAACCCTACAAAAGACCCGACAGCCTGTGGGAAAGTACCTGGTCTGGACTGTAGTGCCATAGCAGTCCCTCTCAGGTTTGTTATGAAATAAACCTGTCCTGTTAAACTTGTACCTGTTTCTTTTCCTTTTTCCTAACACTATTTGCATAAGGAGAAATCTGGTTTGCTTCAAATTCTTGGAAAGCTAATACTGCTAGAAAGTCAAATCTTTCAAATATGGGGTTTTTTGTTGTTGTTGTTTTTTGTTTTTGAAACAAGGTCTCACTATGTAGTTCATGCTGGTCTCCAACTTATGAGGCAGTCCTCCTGCCTCAGCCTCCCACTGGATTACAGGCAGATGCCATCACACCTGGGTTAAGTAAAATGATTTTTATCCCACTGTAACTGTTATCTTCAGCAGGTAAACTTTTTTTTTAAGAACTAGGGATCAAACTCATGACCTCACACTTGCCAGGCAGGTGCTATGCTGCTGAGCTATATCCCTGGCCAGCAGGTGAACTCCTGCAAAAAAAATTTTTTTTCCTTTCCATACTCTGGACTGAACCCAGAGGCACTATACCAGTGAGCCACATCCTTACCAACCTCCACCCACCTTTCAGTACTAGCCTTTTCACTCTATATCTCTAGCCCAATTAGGAATTAAACTCAGGGCCTTTGCATTTAGCTACATGTCAACCCCTTTTTATTTTATTTACTTTGTTATGTTCATTCTTTTGGTTTTTGAGATAAGGTCTCACTATGTAGCCCAGGCTGGCCTCCAACTTGCATAAACTTCTTGCATCAGCCTCCTTGACAGCTTCTTTGGAGGTTCTAGCAGGGCAGCACAGTTATTCACATATCCTTGACTGATGAAATGGTTCTCCCTCCAAAGTGGTCATCCTCTTTTACCCAGCACATAGCTTAAGGAGGGATGCACATGGAGCTGTGAGGGAGAAGAGAACCCACCTAGACAGCCAGATCAGCCAAATTAACACTGGTGATCTATGGCATGACAGATGTTGAAGCCAGATCGCCATCACATCCTATCTTGGCCTCCAGAGTGCTGGAATTACAGGCATGCAGCACATCTGACACGGCCCTTTTTATTTTTGAGACAAGGCCTCAAGGTCCTACTGCCTCAGCCTTTAGAGCAGCTGGGATTATAGGTGTGCACCACCGTGCCTAGCTATGTAAAATATTTTGAAGCAGTCAATTTTTTCCCCTGAAGTTTACCTTTAAATATACACTTATCAAATAAATAAGCATTTATCATTTTTCTTTAATCATATTGTGAGTCAGGTATCCATATCACTAAATGGCAACCGACTGGAATACATCATCTCATTCTTCAAACAAGCCACAAAAATATCTTATTTCTTACAATACAGACATATAATTAAGCTTTGGATTTAGAATATAAACAAGGTGTTATATTCATCATCCTCATACCAAAAAAAAAAAAAAAAGCCTCCTAAAAGGTGTCTGAAGTTGTTTTCTCCTTTCTCCTTCACTTTTTTTTTTTTTTTTTTTTTTGGTCTTTTTGAGACAGGGTCTCACTATACAGTTCAGGCTGGCCTTGAGCTCACTTTGTAGCTTTGGCTGGTCTTGAACTTGCAACAATCCTGCCTCAGCCTCCAGATGAGTGCTGGGATAACAGGTCTGTGCCATGTCCTGCTACCCTCACTCACTCTTTTTATTTAATCTGAAGCATTTATCTCAAGTAAAAGTAATATATTCTACTTACTATTTACTTCGGCTTTTTGAGATAGGTACTTATGATGTAGTACAGGCTGGTCTTGAACTCATTATGTAGTCAATGTTGGCCTCGAATTCACAGAGATCCTTTTGTGAGGTTGGATTACAAGCATGTGCTGGTAAGCAAGGTTTAAAAGTAATACGTACTTTTAAAATAACCACATTTTGGGGGAACTCATGCCATTCTCTCAGGACCTACGAGTTCTATCCTGTTTACTAATAAAAAAAAAACATTTTTCCTTACTGAAGGTACCTCACTTTCCCCACGGATAGTGGTCTAAACTGTCTCCTAGGACCCTGTAACCCTCCACTGGAGTTAAACCCTGGTCCTCACATCTGGTAGGCAAGTGTCCTACCTCTGAGCTACATCTCCTGCCCTGTCTCCTATGATTTTGAAGATGAATAAAATGAAAAGGCACTCGCTTCCCTTCCCTAATAAAAACACAATAACTCTCAATAAGTGTGTAAGCTTGAACTCTTAAAAACAAAGTTGCTGTTGTCAAAGAATAATTTACTTTTATGTAAGAATTTGGGTGGTGTATTCTCTTACTGTTATCAAAGCAAGTATGAAAACAGAGGCTTAAGAACATCTCAGCTGGACTGGGGGGACCCAACACGATGCAAATATGGCCAAATAGTTGACCAGTTGAAGGTACACCACAGAATCCCCTTTTCCAAGACAAGGAGGGGGCAGAGCGCCAACTGTAGAGCAGCATTTAAAAAGCAAAGAGGAGAAGGACTGACAGCTGCAAGAAATCTGGGAGAACAGAAGAAAGCTAACAAGGAAAACAGCAATCGAATGAGAGACTCCATGGTCTGCCAGTCATTTGTTTCTGTGCAGCACAAGTCCCACTGGGCGGCCAGCTGTGCAAACAGTGCAGAAACTGGAGGTGAAGTCCGTGCCGCTCTTGTTCAGGTTACTGAGCTGACTAAATCTTTAGTTTGTTACTGGAGTCAAAAAACTTGACTGCCCGTTTCCTCCCCTCACGGAGTCCCCAGTTCTCCGCATCCCTGCTCCTCAGGGAGCCCAGGTCCCGCCGCGGGCAGCCCTGGGCCGCGGACGCCGCCCCCTGGCGGTCACCTCAGTGGCCCGGGCGTTGCGTGGTCCAGCTCCCCAGTCCCAGGTCTTACACCCACCCCCATCTTCACCTCCTCCAGTCCCTCCCCTTCCTCTCGACGGCATCCCCTTCCTCTCCGTCCCCCTCCCCGCCGCTTCGATGAGGGGGCGCCCCTCGGTGAGCACCCACAAGTCCGGGCAGGGCTGGTAAGCGGCATGACTTCTCATGGCACCATGCACTCCACCCTGATGCCCCCGAGTCCGCGCATTTCTTCTCTCACCTCCTCGTCCCGGACGCTGCCGGCCGCGCTTTCACCGAGCCCGCCAGTTTGGTCCCGTTTCCTCCTCTAATTAAAAACTCCCTGTCAGTGACGGTTACTTTTTTGGCCTTTTCATGTATGCATATTTTGGGGGCCTTTACCCCCCCCTCGTGGAGAAATGGAGGCAACAAAATGGCGGACCCGGAAGTGAAGGTTCGCGAGTACGCGTTTCGGCGGAGGAATCTGTGGAGGGAAATTGGTGAGAAAACTCGCAGTTCCATACGGATGTGAAAATAATGCGCTTCTAAAGTTCATCTCTTAAGTATTGAAGGTCTCTTGATCCAGACAAGTGTATATCGGCGACATCGCAGGAGGGACTATTTAGTGAGGCGGAGGATTATTGATTACGTGTTTACGATTGTGTAGTTCCGGTAAGGGATGGACCTTGAAGGTGGTTTTGGCGCCAAGAACCCAGCAAACCGCTGAAGAAGAGTCAAGGTTGTAGGACTGTCTGGACTTTTGGTTCTACTTCTCGGCAGCTTCTCCAGGAAACCTAGCATTATGGTTGATGGGAAGAACCTTGAGTCTTTGGCCTAGGTTCAAATGATACTTAAGGGGTGTTCCTGGGCTCTGTGCTTGAATTAGGCTCTGTTGCTTGAGGATCGCGTATTTTGTTACTGCCTGCGGCAGCAAGCTCTCAAATCATGAAACAAATACCTGTTCCATATTGGTTCTGGGAGTCCATAAGACGAAACATGAATTTGCAAATCCATTTTATCATGTATCAGTTGATCCCGTCTCCGCCCACCAGTTTCCATGATTAAAGAACTTGACGTCAGAAAAGCCCATCCGGAAAAGGGCCTCTCTCATTTGCCATTCCTACCCCATTCCTTAGGGTAGATGTCGGTGTTATTGATGGTAGGCCTTTTAAAGCCCATATAAGAGAATTTATGTCTCTCCCTTCTGCAGACTTCTTTAAATCCTATTGATGTCATCTTTATGACATTGTCTAATACTATTCAGACTGATATTTTTGAGAGTAGAGTCTAAATTTTAAAAAAAATTTTTTACAACTAGGGCGTGAACCCCTTACCTTCACCATGAGCTACATCACCTGCCGCCCCTACCCCCTTTTTGAGATGGGGTCTGTCACTAAATGAGAATTTTGAATCCTATTTACAGCCTCTAACACTGTGTCTGAGTTAGTGTTTTTCAATTAGTAGGAACACAAAAGCCTTTTTTTTTTTTAAACAGTACTAAGGCCTAAACCTTTGCAGTGAGCTATCTTCCAGCCCCTTTACATTTTTTAAAATTTTGAAACAGCGTTTTGCTAAATTTGCTAAATAGGCTGCCCCCTTGAGTTTACAATCCTGCCTCAGCCTCAAAAAATGCCCCCTATAACAAAGACTATTTTTACGTTAGTTTCAAATAGTTTTTTGGAATGAGGTAAGTTACACATAAGCAGATAACATTTGGGTGAATTTGTTTACTTTTTAGGCAGGCACCTGGGAAAATTTTATCAGAAATATGTTGGAAATTCGTGGGCAAGCATAAAAATAGTTGAAGCTTTCTTACAATTTAATTACAAAATAGTTTTACCCTTTTCTTTGTTACCTATTCAACCTGAAGTTCACCATTTAAATGTATAAGTCTACTTAAATCATTCTTCCTGATAGTTGAATATTAGATATATGTATAAGCTGAATATGAAATTCTGGCTAACATTAAGGCCTACAGAGAGAAAAAAAATAGAATCCAGTCCTGGGACTGAGTGTCTTTATTAAATAAACAAGTAAATAGCACAAATCAGTAATAATGTTGAAGTGGGGACAAGATGTAGGGTCAAACGGTAATTGTTCATTTCATGGTCTTAAAATAGTTGAAAAACTGGGACTCAAGTTCACAGATTGTTATTATATATTGCAGATGCAGGAGGGCAAGACTAAAATATGAAGAGCTAAACACTATCCCCTTTAAAAGACAAACTTTACAAATTATCCAAGCAGTCAGAAAGATTTCTTAAGATTTCTTTTTTTTTTTTTTTTTTAATTTCTTAACATTTCAAATCTGATTTTTCTCAGCAAGTTTCCAGCCCAGTTAGGAGCAAAGTTGTAAAGTGAATAGACTAAAAGTATACTCTTTTTGAAAAGAAAAACCGAAAAAAAAAAGAATATGCAATATAATAATCATTGTTAAATTTCTTTCATTCTGTGTTGAAAACTTACAGTTATTGAGTTTGCTGTTGTTGTTTATGCCTTTTGCTTTTAGTTCTTTTCTGACTCTTCCCTTTTTTAAATAAAAGAAAAAAGAAAAAACCTTAGCTCTTTCTGAGATGATTTAATACTTTCCTCTATTTTCATTTTCTATGAGAATTGTTTCCTCTTGTTTTCTATCTAAGTAACCCAGTTTCTCTATGGGAGAAGAATATATTGTAAGAAGGAGCAGAATTGAAAAAGCAAGAGTCTTATCATCTTAGCCTTTTAGAAATCTTGTTTTGTAGCAAGTCATCTCAAATTAAAACTTGCAAGACTTTTGTCAACCCTTTTAAGAACTATTTATGTTTATTGACCTGGAGCAAAATATTAGGAAGGTTTGAGCATCTTTGAAGCTGATTAAAATGGAATTTTTAAAAAATCAGCTTTCTATTTTGCACTATTTACTATTGCTTGGTACCCCCCCTAAGGACTTTCTGAAGCTGATGAGGGGGTAGGGAAGAGTGCTGTGGAGTCCCTGTGACCCAATACTCCATTGCTTGAGCCCCTACTTTGTGGCTTGAGGGCTTTTTGAGAGGAATGGAGTAGGTTAGATAAAGAGATGAATAGATAGATAAATAAATACATACATAAATACAATTCAGCAGGCAGAGTCATCAGCACCACCAACACAACAGGGGAAAGAGAACAAGATTAAAATGGTAAGGGATGGAAGGAAGGAGGTGGAAAGGGAAGACACTGAGGGCAAGGTGCTGAGAGAAGTCTTGGTCTTAGAGCAAGTCCAGTTCAAAGGAGTGGATGCTGGCAATGGGAGCTCTCCAGAAGTTGAAGGTGCTGTACTCAAGGAGGGTATCACCTTCAGGGTTTTTCTCCTGCTCTGCTCCTTTTGCTTGCCCAGTCATTTTGCCAGCGCTGCTGTCCTTGATCTTGTAGGTGGGTGTATCAGACAGACCCAGGCCTTCCAGCTCAGACAGATCCAGCTCCGGAATGGGCATCCTCCAGAAAAGAAAGGAGCTGTACTGGCTACTCACAGGGTCCCTCATTGTTTCCTAGAAAAAAAAAAAACATTTGTCAGTCTTCATGCTAAAGTCTTTCTGCCTCCTGGCCTTTCTTTTTTCTTCTTCATTATTTTTATTCTGGGCCAGGGATTTAGCTCAATGGTATAAGCATTTGCCTGGCAAGAGCGAGGTTGTGAGTTTGATCTCGGGTACCAAACAAACAAAAAACAAGCAGTACTTTTACTTTTTGAGACAAGATTCCATTAAGTCCCTGGGCTCCAATTGCAGTCTTTCTGCCTCAGCCTCCCAGAGTGAATACTGGGTTAGAATCTTGTGCTACCATATCCAGTTTGCTCTGAGCATTTTCTAGTTTAGAAACCCCACATCACCATTTACATCTATAAAAAATCTAAGCTCTCTAGAACAAGCTTCAGGAATTTTCCCCCTGTAATCCCAGCACTTGAGAGGCTGAGGCAGAAGATGTAAGTTTGAGGACAGTCTGGGCTACATAGTTCAAGGCCATCCTAGATCCTGTTTCATCCCCCACAAAAAATTCAGACTCAAGATAACAATGTAATAGGCAAAAAATGTCATTCCAAAATGAGAAAAAGTTAGTTATTTTTAGGCTTGGTCTCTTTTTGAGACAGGGTTTTACTATGTAGCCCAGCCTCAGCCTCCTGAATATTCAGACAGGTTTGTGCCACCACATCAAGTTTTTTGTTTTTTTTTTAGTATGGGGATTGAACTCACAATCTCATGCTTACCAGGCAAAAGCACTTAAGCCACTGAGCTAAATCCCTGGCCTACCACCTCAAGCTTGAGTCTGATTTTCAAAGCCTGCTATGTAATATGGACCTGCTAGTTACAGTTATGCCCATTACTATCTTAATTCCTTCCACTCTTAAAATACTTCCCAGATTTGAAGACCTCACATCCCTAGGGAAATTTTCCTTCTTTGACAACTGTTTAAATTTACAGATACCAAACTTCTTCTTACATTTGGTTTATCTATTTATTTTGGGTTTTTTTGAGACAGGGTCTCCCTATGCAGTTCAGGCTTGCCTTGCATTCATTCAGTCCTCTTGCATTAGCTTGCTGAGTGCTAGGTGAGCACCAACTCATCCAGGTCTGGTTTTGGTTTAAGAGGTCATGATACTTTTTTTTTTTTTTTTTTTTTTTTGAGACAAGGTCTCACTATGTAGTTCAGGCTGGCCTCCAAGTTGAGGCAGTCCTCCTGCCTCAGCCTCCAAGGTGCTGGGATTACAGCTGTTTGCCACCATGCCCAGCAAGGTCATGATATTTCTAAAGAGGTCTTCCATGATTATTTTTTTCTATTTTCTTTCATGCCTTCTGAGCCCTCCCTGCTATAAATGCAACTCTTCTAGTACAATTTCTCCAAATTTACTTGGCTCAATATTCCCTGGTTTTCCATCTCTCCCAATATCCTGTAGGGTTTTGCTTAATGCCATCACTCTGGTTACAGGTTACTAGTAACGTGTTGATGTATAAGGGTAGTTTTGTCTCTTTCAACAGATTGGAAGTTTCCCTAAGGATAAAACTAATGCAGTTTCTGGGAACTTAGGCTTTGCACACAAACATTTAAGAACAGCTGGTTAATTTCCTTTCAGTATTTATTTATTTTACTTATGGTACTGGGAATTGAAGGACCTTGTGCTTGCTAGGCAGGTGCTGTGACACAGCTATATCCCAGGCTCCCTCAAGTTTAACACAATGAGTACCCTGCCATTCATCTACTAATCCATGGATAATTTTACTAATCTACCTACTTCTCTCTAATCTACCTCCCCTTCAAAACCAAACCCAGGTGCTAAAAGGATTTTTCTGTGTTGTAACAGGACCTCCGCTGATCCTAACGCTAGAATATACCAGCTAATAATGAGAGCAAATGAGTAGGATAGCAGGGCATGGTAGCACATACCTGTAATCCCAGCACTAGGGAAGCTGAGGCAGGAGGATTCCTGTGAGTTCAAGGCCAGCCTGAGCTAAATAGTGAGTTTAGGCCAGCTTAGAATACATACCAAGACTCTTATTTCAAAAACAAATTTTTGGGGGTGTTGGTGGTGGTGGTTGAAATACCAGGTAAAGGGAAGTCTAGATTATAAGGCAATACTTTTCCAGGCCTTAATGAGTAGCTTCTGTTGATCCTACCCACACTTTGCCTGATGTTATGACTATTATAGCTCTTTGAACCTCCATCCTCCTACTTACCAGCCAAGAAAAGGGGCAAGAAGCCTAGGTGAAATGGTCCCATCAAAGCAGAAAAAAATATTCCAGTGCCTCCAAAATTAGAACTTTAAGTTTCAAAAAGCCTTTCTCCAGTACTCATTAGGTCTGTCAGCTCTCACCAGACCTGTGACTTCTAAATAGCCTGATGCTGAGTATGTAGCTCAGTGGTAGAGCATTTGCCTGACATACACACGGCTCTGAGTTTGACCCTCACTCCCTCCACAAAAAAGATTAATACTAAACAATAGCTTCCAAAATGTTCCTATCTGTAAATGTGAGATATCTGTACTAAAGCAAAGAAAAAAAAGTTTTAATCTAGAACACAGTAATGTGTAAGAATACGGGGACTTTAGGAGTGGTAAGTGGGTAGGCTAATTGTGAATTGTTTTCTTCTTTGGTTCAAGCTCCAAAATAAACTGGGAACTAAGCATTACTCAGCAGAGAAGCTGCTTGCAGAGGGTGATGGGGGTGGGGTGGGACAGTGACACTGGAAAGGTGAGAACATCATCCTGTGATACTCAGTTCCCATGGCCTTCACAGTAATTTGCAGAGACTTGTGCACAGAAATGAGCTAGAAAAATAGTTAACCAACCAATCCCTGCTTAGGTCTGGGACTGTGGCAATCCTAAGAAGCAAATCTTAGAATCAATACTATTGCTAACTCTACCTACTAGGACTGTTCACTGTATTACCAGTTTTTTCCCCTAGGTAGCTGGTTTCTTTTGTATCTCCCTGGTAATTCTCCCACAGAGCATTACCTTAGTGTAATGCTGGGTACATAATAGGTTCTTCAAAAAATAGAATAAAGAGAAAAAAACAAGTTAAGAACTAGACCAAACCTGAAAAGTTATCTAGTGATTTGTGAACACTTCTAGTCAGCTTATATAAACCTAAGTCTCAGAGATCCCAGTTTTTGCCAAAGCTTTATATAATTCTGTTCCAATATTCTCAATTTTTTAAAGTTTAATTTTGCTGCTACATTTTAGATATACCCAATGTTCACATTCATTGGAGGAAGTTTGTACATGATATTTCTTGATTATTCTTTACTATTTTCAAATTTTATGGGACTTTAGTTTTCTTTTTCTTTTCTTTTTTTTTTAGACAAGGGCTTGCTGGATGGCTCAGGCTGACCTTGACCTTGTAATCCTTTCCTTCAGGCTGGGATTCTAAGTGTGCACCACCACACTCAGTGAGTGATTCTAGTTCTTAAAGGACAGATGTTCTGAGGCTGGGAATAGAGAATACTTGCCTAGCATGCATGAGAACCTAGGTTTGATTACTAGCACCTCATACAAAGATGTTTTTCTTAGAAAAAAAGAGGTAGAAGGAAATAAAGAAAGAGAAAAGAGAAAGAAGGAAAGAAAACAAGCACGAAAGCAACAAAGAAAATGTTCAGAACTGGGTGTGGTGGCTCAAACCTGTAATCCCAGCATTTGGGAGGCTGAGGCAGGAGGATCGTTTAGAGTTTGAGACCAGCCTGGGTTACAAAGTGCGCTCAAGGCCTGCCCAAACTGCATAGAGAGACCCTGTCTCAAAAAAGACAAAAAAGGAAAAAAAAAAAGAAAAAAAGAAAAGAAAACATTCAGTAGGTTAGCTATTGATTATTCCTGTGATTCTGATCTAAGTAATGAAAATGTAAAAGGCAGTAGAATGAACTAGAATCTGAGAAAAGCAAAAAAGCTCTTTGAAAAATTGACTCCTTTTCTTGCAACTAGTTATGTATAAAACTGCCTGAACAGTCTAAGTGTCTAATGGAACTATCTTGCAATTTAAAAAATTCAAAAGAAATTTTGTGAAATATTAACTCAAAAAACCTGGAATCCCCAGCTGTGTCACAGAGCTACAGAATGTACAGGTGCCAAATGTACTTAGAAAGACACACAAACTTATGTGGCCTTAAAATCAAATCAAGAACATAAGGAAAAGAAAAAAAAGAACATAATGTAAAACTGCACAGAAATCTGCGGCTAAAATACAGGACTACTAATGTAAATATATTAATAATGGAATTTTGTATTTAATGTAGTATGGGTTTAATTTCAAAGTCATTCAGATTTGCAGATGGCTTATCAGCTGGCTTCTTCCATTCCTCCAGTTCTCCACCCACACCTCATCTCATCTGTCATTACGTCTGTTATTTACTTATCTTAAAGGGTTTGGTCTTGTACCATAAGCACTCAATAACTGCTTCCCGCTGTCCTTCACTTAAAATTATCCAGATATTCTAGTCAAAGCTAATCTCTCTCTCTATTATATATATCACTATTTATTCTTACATGACTAAAATAACGTTAAAAAGAAGCACTTTTTCTGGCTCCCACAGACACACCCAAATACCCTTTGTCCAGACCCTCTGTAGGCATCAGGGCCTCCTCCACAGGGCCTTGCTGTGTCATGCTGCCACCAAGACAGTGGTGGGGAGGGTGTATGGGAGTGGAAGCATGGACACTGTCTGGCAGACCATGTGTGCCTTCCTCTGAGCTTGAATCTTCCTAATAGCCATGACCTTCTTCCACTTAGTCTACAGGGCAACTAAGAATCTGTTCCCATTAACATTGTGTGGTTGTACCAATTTCAGTATGGGATCAGGCAGTTGAAGACAAAGGCTGCCACCTTCCTTACCTCACTTTGGAGCAAAGATTTGAGAGGGGCAGAGGGAGGAGACCTTAAATGTCAGGGCCACTCTCAATGTTATCCTATATATCACCCCTCAAGATTCCTCCCCACAGAGACAAATACTAAAAAAAAAAAAAAAAAAAAAAAAAAAAAAAAAAAAAAAAAAAAAAAAAAAAAAAAAAAAAAAAAAAAAAAAAAAAAAAAAGGAAATACAGAGAAGTAGAGGCCAGGGAGATATAGGACTAAAGAGTCACCACAAAAATGACAGTAAAAATTACAGCTAGAAAAGGAAGATATAGATGACTAAGCTGAAGATATTAAATACACAGGACAACGAATCATAAGAAAATGGATACTTGAGCTAAGTACTAAAAAATAATTACACGTAGATTGTTAGAAATTAATGAATAGGTACATAATAACAAGACGGATGGAGATTTTAGTAAAGAGATGTCAATCTGGGAACAAATCGCTCTCCATTGTTCACAGCGCCCCCTTCTCAAACTGTTCCCTACCTCAATCTTATTTGGGGTCTTTAAGCAGAAGAAACTGCTATTCTACCTCTGCAGCCCCCTGACTACCCCACCCCCCAGTTTAATTTACCTGTTATCAGTGAATTACTAGCGCGTTCCGAAGATGGAGAGAATACTTCGGGGTCTCAAGGTCTGCTCTGGACTGGAGAAAAAGGAAGCTGTTGGGGCTTTGACGGATTTGTCTTCTCACACCCTCACCTTCTTCAGTGACAGTCTGCCGGATCGGTCTCCCTCTGCAATGCAGCCCCTCCTAAGAAGGGCGGGAGGACTCCCCGCCCCCTCCCTTCCCGACTCGGCTAATTCAAACGATAGGTTCCCGAACGCTTGCTGGGGGGGGCTCACAGCATCTCCATAGGCTTATTGGTCCGACCATCATTCCCGATCTCTTCCATACCCCCATGCGGACCAGAAAGCAGGGGATGCATTGTTTTCTTAGATTTACTTATCAAAAATCTGGATTCTAAACGATGTAATACAGGAGTGCCACTTTGTTCCCAATTGAAGGACTTTAGGATACTTATTAGGTGTTTTTTTTTTGGGCGGGGGAAATGTTCTCTCCTTTGACCCCCCATCTCCACTCTCGCCTTGCTTTTCCACCCACACAATAAGAAAAGAGACTGGGGAGGGTGCTTCTGCGCCTGTGAACTCGGTTGGGTCTGAGGCCTGGGCTCGCCTCGCACCCCGCAATGCCTGGTGCGCGGAGGCCACGCGAGACGAAGGGTACCCAGGCGGCGCGCCAGGCCCTCGCTGAGATACCCACAAACTCGAGAGCGCCGGCCAAGGTCCGGCCTTCAGGCCGCACTGCAGATGCGCGTCCTCGCGCGCGCCCGCGCGCGCGCCGGAGAGCCACCTCCGTGCGGGGGAGCAGTGCGCGCGCCCGCTGCCGGCGGGTTTCGTAATCACGTCGTCGCCGTTTCCGCCCTCGGCTCGCCCCGCCTGTGCCGCACAGCGCTCTGCTACCCAGTCGAGTCGCGGAGCTAACCTAGGAAGCTCGCGCTGCGGACGGCAGTCCGGAGCTTCCCCAGCGGCTCCGGACGCCTCGATGCCCGGGAGGAGCTGGTGAGGCCGGGAACACGGCTCGACGGCGCGGGCCCGGGCCCGGGCCCGGCGGGGACTCTCCGGATGCCGGGGGTGGGGAGGGCGATGACGGCGTCCGGGGCTGCGGAGATGCCGGTGGCGGGCGAGGCTGCTGCGGCCGGGGCGCTCGGGAGCGGAAGGAGGCAGGGCCGGGGTGAGGGGGAGTGGGAGGGGCCAGGCTGCCGGAGCCTCGGCAAACCCGCAGGCGGCGCGTGCGGGGCTGAGCGCGGGTACCTGGTTCCGGGAGCGGCCTCCTCGGAGCCCGGGGGAGCCACGGAGCCCAGTGACTAAGGCTGGAGGGTCACACAGAGGTCCCGGGCCTCGTTGAAGGTTGGAAGAGTCGGAGAATGTCGGGGTGGGGGTGACTGGTTTTCTTGAAGGCAAGCCTAGGGCTCAGTTCTTTGATTTTAAACCCCCACTAGACCTTTCTTGGGGAGGGGGAGGGTTGGTACTGGGCAAATGCATGTCACCTGGCTGGCATTTGGGATCCAGTCCCGTTTCCAAGTCTGGGGTCGCCAAGCAGGGGCCAGCTGCCTCCCTGGGCTGCAAGCCAGAATTGCCCACTCCTTTCTCAGTTCTGCGCCTTTCTTCGCAGCTGCTTCTTGTGAAGGCTTGTCAGGCAGCGGGTTGGAGGCCTTGGGGCGGAAGGCCGCAGGACCGGGAAAACCGGTTTGAGGCTTCCACAGGACCCAAGGAACTACCTCTGTACATCCTTCCGGGCACGGGTCTCCCGCAGTCCCCTCTGCTGGTCGCACCCAACAGCTTGGGGCTCTAGAGCCCTAAAGTGACCTTGGCTGCGCCAAGGTTTTTTTTTTGGGGGGGGGGTGTCCTTCCCAGTTCCATATTTCACTCATTTGGACTTTAGAGGAGCCCAGTCCTAGCGTTATTTGGCTATTGGAATGTGTCCTTAAGCTGTCTAATCATGGATCCCTTTTTTGGTTCCAGGCCCTTCGTGTGTGTGTGTGTGTGTGTGTGTTTGAGTGTTTGAGACAGGGTCACGCTATACAATTCAGGCTGGCCTTGGGCTCACTTTGTAACCCAGGCTGGTCTCAACTTGCAACAATCCTTCTGTCTTAGACTCCCTACTTCTGGGAGTACAGGAATGCACCACCACACCCGGCGGTTCCAGACCTTTCTGTAGAGTTGAAATAGTAGGCAATGGATTCTGGCACCTCTTTCTCCTCTGCTTACCAGCTCAGGACTTCGGTTTTCCTGAACTCACTCTTCTCTGGCTGTTTTAAAAGAGAGTGACGGTCAGTCGCCTTTACTTCCTTTTTTGGCTCTGTTCCCCTTCCCCCACCCAGCCTTCCACACATTGGCCTTGTCCTGCCTTTTTCACACCCTGACTCCACCCCTAAGTTTCTGAGACCCTAATGTCCTAGGGAATGGAATTTCCTGGTCACTTCTCATCCTCATTGGACATTTCTTGCCAAGTCCCACACACACACTTTCCCTCCACCCAGCTCTGGTTAGGTCCCTGGAAAAGAAACAGAAAGGTCCTTGTTTCTTCCACTGCCCCTTTCACTCCCCTGCTCCTCTCCCCTCCCAGCACCATCCACCCGGTCTGCTCAACTTTGAGCAGAGGGGGAATGCACTGTCCACTCAGTGCAGACTGTCTGGTAGTGTCGGGGGTTTCCTCTGATTCTTCATTGTTTTCTCCATTTCCCTCCAGCCCTTACACCTGCCGCCACCCACCACCATCAGGACAAACACTGTGACTGATTGACTGACTTCCCCACTGACCACAGCTCCCCTCTCTGGACAGTTGTGTTCTGACTTCCGGCCTGATTATTTTGCCCTTCCAAGGGTGGGTCGGGAAGTGAGAGAAAACCCAGACTCCCCTAGAAGCTGTATTTGCGTGATCTCATCTCAGGACTGCTAAAAAAAAAACCCACAACAAAACATGCAGTGTTTTGGTCAGTCTGTGGTGCTCTGGCATCTAGTGTCCAGGGTCTAGGGCTAGAAGGAAAGTGATTCCTATTCATGCTCTTGTTTAAAATTCATGTTGGACATGGTGGTGCTCGGCTGTAATCCCAGCACTCAGCAGGCTAAGGCAGAAGGATCACAATGAGTTTGAGTCTAGCCTGGGTTACATAGTGAGTTCAAGACCAGCCTAAACCGCATACCAAATCTCAAAATAAAATTCACGAAGCTGCCCTTTTGGTATCTTTGAGGTCATCTGCCCTATGAGACTGAAAAATATAGCATAGGGAAATGCAGATGTGCCCTACCCTGGCTGGCAGTAGTAAGAAGGAAGGAGGGTTTCAGTTGGACAGTTACACTATAGTGACACAGGAAGGTTTCTGTGTCTCATTGGCCACTGCAGCATAGGGGTAGAAGTGCTGAGGAGAGAAGAGGACAGGTTGCAACATGGGAGGGGAGAAGGCCCTTGCCCCTACAGTGTGTGAGGCGGAGCAGAGCTGCATGCTGCACGATAGGACCTGGGGAGAGTGTGGGGAGGCTGGAAAATGATTCTTCATGTATGGAAAGACACTTGGAACATGTACCTGTCCATATGCACAGATGTCTGCACAATACGTAGGGAGATGTGAGCGCAAATACGTGTACCCATGGGGGGCATAGACACAGGACACAACTACAAAGTGTACAGAGCCTTCAGGGAGAGTTTCAAGGTCAGGTAATGAAGCTGCTAAATGGCTTCTGGGAGAGATTGGATCTCAGTTGAGGGCAGTGAGGAGCAATGAGGGCAATGTATTGAGAGAAGGAAAAATTTCTCACTGTAGAAAGTCTTCCTTGAGACAGCCAGTCCTTCCTAGGACCTCAGTGGTCTCCTCAAAAGAAAATTTAGGTATTCTGGGCAAGGTAAGAAAAAGGGAGGAACAGGGTGGAGGCCTTGTTTGTGAGAACAAAAAAACCACTATTTCCTCTTTAGAGTCATTTAAATACCCCTGCCCTTCTGCCCTAAACCCAGGGAGAAGGGAACAGGAGCTCATTGCACCCCCAACATTATTCCTTTCTGTCACTGTCCTTTGGACTTGCCCATCCCCTCACCCTAAGTCCTAACAGCCCCCTTACTCTTGTTTGGTGCCAGCAGCTACTATCCCTTACCGTCTTGGTAGCCTTTTGGTTCTGTTCCTTTTTTGAGTGTCAAACTGTGAGGTTCCTATATTTGGGAAAGATTGGTGTTGAGGTACAGGATTGGACCTGTAGGAGAGCACTGGAAAAATGGGGACTTATTAGGAGGCTTCTTGAAGATTGGGGCATATGTGTGTTCTCATTAACTTTTCTCTTTACTTTCTAAATTCAGGGTTCCGGATCCAAGGAAAACATAACCTTGTGCGTGCCCACCTTTCTGTGCCCCTGTTTTGTCTCTGAGACACTGCTCATCTAAGAGTTTCCTGGGTTCCAGCTGAGCAGATCCAGCGTGAGGTTATAGTGGGATCTTGAGGAGGGGGCGTCAGAGCACCAGAGCAAGAGCCCTCTGGGGCCTCAGGCAGAGGATTGAAGCTGGCACCTTCACGGACTATGAGTGAATTTTGGCACAAACTGGGCTGCTGTGTGGTCGAGAAACCCCAGCCGGTGAGTCCCCCCACCCAACCAAGAAATCAGTTACCACATGATATGAAGTACATGTACCTTCTGGGATCTGCCTTGGAAAAAGTATGCTGCCTCCTTTCTGTCAGGAAAGAATCTGTGTGGACAGGCAGATGTATATGTGCAGTAAAGAGGGCCTGAGTGGTAGAAAAAGTGAGTAGTCCAAGCCTTTACCTCCTGTCCCTGTCCATTCTGCGTGGGGCAGTGGTTGTAAATGGAGTCTAGTGCCTGCCAGTTTCCCCTATTGTTTCCTCATCAGCCAGAGGTGACTTGGACACATCCTCTCTTTGTGCAGTACTTACCCTACAGGCCACTGCTCTCCAGTGTGATCTGTGTCCTTAGTTTGTTATTGCAGCTCTGCTTTCATACCCTAGTAGTTTCCCTGTTATACCGCATCCCCTCTTTACCCCAGGCCCTTAGTGCTTTCTTTTCTTAGTGATTTTTCAAGACTTTTTTTTTTTTTTTTTTTGGTGGTACCGGGGATCGAACTTATGACCTCGTGCTTGTCAGGCAGGCGTTTGTGCCACTGAGCTAAATCCCTGGCCTGATTTTCAAGACTCTTTCCTCTTCCTCTGCTGTAATTTGAGGAGGGGGCTCCTATCATACTTTTTTTTTTCTTCTCTAAGCAGAAGAAGAGAAGGCGAATTGACCGGACAATGATTGGGGAACCAATGAATTTTGTCCACCTGACTCACATTGGCTCTGGGGAGATGGGGGCTGGAGACGGACTTGCTATGGTAATGAGGGAATGAGGATGGGAGTGGTGGGTGTGGGGGTATGATCTGCAACTGTAACTCCTTTTGAAGTTGAGTTGGGGAATATAGCAGAATACTCAGTGAAGAAGCAAGAAGCAGAGATTCTAGTCCTGTTAACTAGTTGTATAAATCTGAGACCTGGCATTTCAGATCTCTGGGCCTAAGGTCTCCTAGCTTTGCACTTAGCATATTGGTCTTCATTGGGGTACAGAATATATGTCTTAATATTGGGAGGGGGTTTGCAAATACTATAATTACTAATTAAGAACTGCTGGTGGTAAGCCAGGTGTAGTGGCTCATGCCTGTAATCCCAGCACTCGGGAGGCTGAGGCAGGAGGATCGTTGCGAGTTCAAGATCAGCCTGTGCTACAGAGTGAGCTCAAGGCCAGCCTGAACTGCATAGAGAGCCCTGTCTCTAAAAGGAAAAAAAAAAAAAGAGCTGTTGGTGGAGTTCAGCATGGTGGTGCACTCCTATAATCCCAGCACTTGATAGGCTGAGTCAGGATTACTGTAGGTTCCAGGCCAGCCTGGGCTACATAGCAAGACCCTGTCTCAAGAAAACAAAACAAAACTGCTGTTGAGGGTGGTGGTGCATGCCTGTAACCCTAGCACCCAGAAGCTGAGGCCAGAGGCCAGCGTGGGCTGCATAGTGAGAGTGGGCCAGTCTAAAAAGCATAACTCAGAACTGCTGAATCAGAGCCATAGTAAGTCCTACTGTGGCTGGGAGTGTTGGGCATGTAAAAGGCTGACCAGCCTTTGACCTAAATGTACTGTATTTCTGCCCTTGGGATAAGGGAAACAGATCTAGTCGTGGTAATGGAACTATCCTACCGATTATGAAATTCACATTCAGTGAAATTTTTGTGAGGCTAAGAGTTTTAAAAAAGTTGGCACCCAGACCATCATTCAGGAGGAAGGAACTCCTCCTGAATGTAAAATACCTGTTTTAACTTATTCTTTTTTTTTTTTTTTTTTGGTACCAGGGATCGAACTCATGACCACCTGCTTGCAGGGCGGACGCTTATGCTGCTGAGCTAAATCCCCAGCCCCTGTTTTAACTTATTCTTGAAGACTGATGTGAAGGGAGGCTTGTTTTTTAGAGATGTCTGAATTGCTAAGTTGCCCAGGTTGGGCTCGAATTTTGGTCCTCCTGACTCAGCCTCCCAGAGCACTATGATTAGAGGCATGGGCCACCAAGCACCAGTGTCTCACATATGCTTTTCAACAGACAGGTGCAGTTCAGGAGCAGATGAGGTCCAAGGGAAACCGGGACAGGCCTTGGAGTAATTCGAGGGGCTTATAGCTCCCATGGAAATAAATGGTGAGTAATCTCATGCCCATGCCTGTAAGTCCTGATAGCCCACTTCCTCTGATGCCAGAATGGAAAGGTAAGGGGTGTGGAAGAAGAGGAAGAGTTAGAATGGGAGAGCAAGACTGTGGGCTTCAGGCTAGGATACAGCTCAGCAGCACAGCACCTGCCTGGCAAGTGCAAGGGCATGAATTCAGTCCCTGGTACAAAAAAAAAAAAAAAAAGTGGGCTTCAGCCAGGTATGGTGGTGCATGCCTGTAATCCCAGCACTCGAGGTGCTGAGGAACAATGTGGGCTCCATCAGAAGGGCACCCAGGTGGTTGGCTATACAGAAATGGAGGGAAAAGTCTGCATTGTATAGTGACTTCTCCCTAAAGTTCTCTGTGTGTGTCTGTGTTTTTGAGGCAAATCTTTTCTAAAAAATGGTTTTTGTGTGTCTGCATTCTTAAATTCAGGTTCTGCCATCTTGAAGTTCCAACTCTGTCCAGCCCAGAAGAAATGCTGCCCTCACCTGATTCCTGCTAGGACATGTAGATCCCAAGGGTCCCTCTTTTCCCTCTCTGCCTAACAGTGCCTCTGAGGTGTGGGGGCTGGACTCCTCCTCTTCTCTCTGGCTGTCACCCCTCCTGGAGATGGGTCAAGGCAGCAGGACTGACCAAGTGACCACTGGCTGGCCAGAGGAGCTCAGTGGAAACCCTGGACACTCGAGATCTGAGTGAGGAGTTTTCTGGGAACCAGGGATGAGTTCCCTCCTCCTGAATGATGGTCTGGGTGCCAACTTTTTTTAAACTCTCAGCCTGGAACTCCTTAAATAGGGTAGGTAGGTGAGAGTGCCAAAGCTGAAGCCGGCTTTCCTGAGAAGCTCTCTACCTCCCTGCCCTTCTCTTTCCCCCTGCAATGAACTAAAGCATATGTCAAGCAGGGACTGGGAGGGCAACACTGCCCAGTCCATTCTGTCTTTAGATTGTAGACTTTAAAGTCATAGCCCCTCACTCTCTCTATCTCTGTCTTTCTCTAATCTTGTTTCTGTAGCATTACTAGCTTCCCAGCAGTCCTTTTTTTTAATTAAAATTTTAATTTAAGATGATTTAATTGCCCCCCCCCCTTCTCTCTGTCCTTAACTCTGTTCCTGTTACTGGTTCCCATTAAGAGTTGTGGTGGATCTTAACTGTCAACATTCCGTTTAAGTCTTGGGGGACCTGGCCCACCCTCTGCCACCTCCCTGCTGGCCCAGGTGAGAGAAAGAAGAGGGATATGAAGAGAAAGCAAATGCAGAAAAATGAATTAAATCTCAAGGTGTACTTCCTGACTATGGTGAGGTAAATAGGGTGAAAATTACCATCTCTATGTGTAAGATCCTTATTGTAGCACAGGAGCAGGGAGGAGCAGAACAGGGCTTCTCAATGAGACACGTTTGACCTTGTAGACTGGATAAATCTTTATACCAAAGGGCTGTTTTGTGATTCGATGTTTAGCAGCATCTCTGGCCCACTCTAGTTTTGGCAACCAAAAATAACTTCAGAAACTTCCAGGTGTCTCCTAGGAGCAAAATTGCCCGAGGCTGAGAATCCCAGCTCTGAAGTCAAGGCACTTTTAAGTGGTTTTCACTCCCCACCCTACTCCTCATCTGGTTATTCCTCATGAGCCATGGATAGACTGGGACCCCTTGGAAAGTAAGCTCAGGAAAACTCCATATCATCTTTATTCTGTGTATTCCTTATTTTTGTGTGGCTTTGGGTCACCATGAGGGTCATGTGTTACATTTCTTCCTTGCAGTGTGGAGACAGGAACAGGCTGCATTGGGACTGGAGAAGGAGGAGATAAAAGCAGCAGAGACTCACGTCCTAACTCCCATCCCCAAGCTCAAAGCTCTGTTCTTGTGCCCTAGCACCAGAACCAGACACAAATAAAACTCAGGGAGTTTTGTGTGAAGATCAGGACCTACCCCCACCTGGCTGCAGTGTTCTTTGGGATGGCAAAGCAGTGGAGGAGAAGGGTCTTCAGGCACTTTGTTTTCTCAGGTGTTTTTTGTTCTGGCCCTTTCTTCATAGGGTTATTAGGAAGGCAGAACAAGACAGATGAGCTCCTGCCTGCTATGAGACAGGAATGCTGGGATCTCATTGGCTCTAGCAGGGTCAGAACTGTGGAATTGGATCCACTCTCCTGATTTCATCCAGCTGTCCTTTTTTCCCCTGTCTAGAGTGATTGAAGTTTTTCAAGCTTCAGTGTACTCTACAGTTTTTCAGGGTCTAAGATGATGGTAGAGCTGCATTCTCGAGTACTCTCAGTTCCAGTCAAGCTAGCTGTCCATATGGAAATGGCCCACCTTATTGCCCTAGAAGCTTGGTAGCTTGCGGGTTAGACTGGAAGTGTAAAAGGAGGATGCGGTAAGGTCGAAAGGTGGGAACTCCTATCTCCAGCCTCACTTAATAGCTATTCTTTGGACAGTCTCTGGTGCTCTCTTGCCTTAAGCCACCTTCTGTAATGTATATGGGGTTGAGAGTCATAATTTATATTAAAAATTTGTTGAACTTTTAAATACATTTTTCAAATAAAAAATGTAAGCAAATTAGTTGTAATCATTTCAAGTATACATTGGATTAAAGGGTGAATACAGCTGATAGCTTGAAAGTGGCCCTCATCACTGAATGATACCTGTGGAGGTGCAGCTGCTTGGTGGGAAGTCACGTTTCATGAGTCTTAGGTACAGTGTGGAACCAGTGAGTGTGAATCTTTCTGCATGAGGCAAAAAAGAGGCTGAGATGGAATTTTATAGAAACATCCTGCCTTTTTCAGAAGAGACCCAAGCATTTAGGCCAGGAGGAAACACTCAAGGTTCAGATCCTATTCCCTTTTCTGTACTTGTTTCTTTTTTGTTTGGTATATTGTGCTAGGGATTGAACCAAGGGCCTTCACAAGCTACCTGAGGGTCAGACTAGTAATATAAAGGGTTCAGGGGACCAACTTTATTTTGATACGGTCTCACTAAATTGCTGGGACGGGGCTCAAATTTGTGATCCTCCTCCCTCAGCCTCCCAGAGTGTTGGGATGACAAATTTAGCCACCATGCCCAGCAATATACTCTTTTCTTGGGATTTCAGATTTTCAAGGTTTTAAAGAAGTACTTGGTGGCATATGCCTATAATCCCAGCTCTCAAGAGGGTGAGGCAGGAGGATCACTATTGAGTTTGTTAACAGCCTGACCTACACCATCTTAAACAAAAAAACAGCCAGGTACAAGGAGGACTAGCACAGGTTCAAGGCTGGCTGGGGCTACATAGTGAGTTCAAAGTTGGCCTAAACTACATAGCAAGATGCTATTTCAAACAGTAATTTTAGTTGTCTTTTTTGTTTGTTTTAGGTACCGGGGATCAATCTCAAGACCTCCTGCTTGCTAGGCAGGTGCTTATGCTGCTGAGCTAAATCCCCATCCCTCAGAAGTAATTTTAAAAAACAGTACTTGTTTAGTCCAGCTGCTCAGGAGGCTGAGGCAGGAGAATCACATATATAAATCCAACCATGGCAGTTAAGATTTCTAACTAGAGAAAAGGACTGGGGCTATAGCTCAGCGGTAAAATGTCCCTGGGTTCAATGCCCAGGCCCACTAAAGACCAACAACAATGTTGCAGATGAGATGATGACCAATGAGCCTGTTTTATCTTGGGGAGGGAGAGCAGTGGAGTGAGACTGGCCTCTGGGTTGACATTTATGGTCTTCCTCAGATACTTTTGTAAAAAGACAAGACCAACAGTATTTTTTTTTCCAGTTTTATTTTTCTGTACTAAAAATAACCAGTGGGGTGCTGGGATTGAAAGAGAAAAGTTTGAGATGCTGACATTGCCTCTTGTGGATGAAGTGGTCATTACCTCTGGTTTATATCTGTCTGGGTAAGGAAAAAGGGCAATTATAACCACGTCTACAGTCGTAGCCTTTCCTTGCCCTACCCCTGCCCTCACCCCTCTTTCCCTCAACCCTGCTGCCTTCCCTAAGCTTTTTAGTATTCAAAATAATATTGGGGCCAGGTGTCTTGCACACCTGTAATCTCAGCACTTGGGAGGCTGAGGCAGGAGGATTGCCATGTGTTCAAGGTCAGCCTAAACTACATAGCAAGACCCTATCTCAGAAAACAGTATTTGGAGCCAGGTGTGATGCATACCTGTAATTCAAATACTCTGGGAGGCTGAGGCAGGGGCACCCTGAATTTGAGCCCTGCCTGAGAATCTTAGCAAGAGCCTGTCTCAAAAAATAAAGGAGGATATAACTCGGTGTGAAGGCCCTAGGTTTAACTCCCCAGTACTGGGATGGGTGAGGGACACAGAAGGAGAAAGACAAAAAAATCAGCAAAATGATCCTTTATTGCCTTTCCCCTCATCATCCCTAGCAACTGAGACTACTTTATCAGGCCAATCAGAACTCTGGTAACTTGGTAAAAGAGGACTGCCTTTCCTCCAGTTTGTGTGTGTGTACGTCCTTTTACTACTGGGAGTTGAACCCAGGTCCTTCCCACTGAGCTATATCCTTAGCCTTTTTATTTTGAGACATGATATAAATCACCAAGTTGCCCAGGCTAGGCTTGAACTTGTGATCCTCCTATCTTGGCCTCTGAGAGTGCTGGGATTAAGCTGTGAACCACTATCTGGCTTTTCTTAATTAAATCGTGAGAAAGAACCCGAGGATAGTTCTTTGATGGTAGCTATAAGTGTGGACACTGGAGTGAAACCTGGTTTTGGTCTTACTTGTGGCTCTGGCACATACTAGTTTTATAAACCTGGTATTTGTAAAGTAGGGATGATAACTAGGTTATGAGCACTAATCATAAATTCACATAATAGGGCTGGGGATTAGCTAAGTGGTAGAGTGCTTGCCTAGCACATACAAGGCCCTGAGTTTAATACCCAGTACCACACACACACAAGTCCATATAGTAAGGTCAAATATCATCTGCTAAAATGAGACTAGTAATTACATCAAAACTTTAATATCCTCTGTATTTATCATCTGTTCAACAAGAACCTTTCATGTTGAACTTCCTGTGTAGCCCAGGCTAGCCTCCAACTCCTCCTGCCTCAGCCTCCTGAGTGCTGGGATTACAGGTGTGTGTCACGATGCCTGGCAGTCTACCACCTTAACTAGTCAGTAATTACCGATTGACCAGAAAAACGTTGCCAACCAGCAGTACAAAAAATAGGTAGTGGAGCTGGGGATTTAGCTCAGCGGCATAAGTGCTTGCCTTGCAAGCATGCGGTCGTGAGTTCAATCCCTGGTACTGATAAAAAAAAAATAGGTAGCTGGGAGTGGTGGTGCACACCTGTGATCCCAGCTAAATTACTTCAGGAGGCCAAGGGAGGAGGATTGCTTAAATTCAGGGTTTCTGGGCCTGCCAGAGACCCCATTTCAAAAACAAAATGAAACAAAAAGGTAATAGAATCAGTGAGCAACAAAAATAGTGCATGTTCTGAATCACTAACAAAATTCGGTGGTGCGTGCCTCTAAATTCAAACTCAGCCTGAGCAATTTGGTAAGACCCTGTCTCAAAAAATAAAGACTGGGGATGTAGCTTAGTGTAAAGGCTCAGGGCTCAATTGCCAGTACCAGAAGGAAAACAATTCAGGAAGCACACTGGCTTGCCGGCTAGGGATGTCAGAGCTTTGCACCTTGCCTCAGTAAAGATCCTGGCTCACTGACAGGACACTTACTGGTTGCATTTCTGTGAACACTGAAGACAGGCTGTTCCAAATATCCTCCAGGCCCGTCCTCACCCGTTTCCAAAAAGCCAGAGCTGCGCTGGGGCTGGGTGAGTAGGCGCTGGGCAGCGGGGGGCTGGGCCTGCGCCTCTCGTGGAGTGGGGGCATGGGAGATGTGGTGGTGGTGATGGTGGTGACAGCCCGAGAGCTGCAGCTCGCGTCATGGCAGGGACTCGAGTCCAGGGGACATTCCTCCCGGAGCCGGTTGCAGGAACACAGCTGATAGGTGCAAGGCCGGTGCTCTGTCCGGAGCTGGCTTAGCGCCCCAACCCTAAGGCGCCCGGAAAGGCCGTGCAGCTTCCCAGACCTGCTCCTGCTCATGGTGCCTGCCTTGCAGTGGCAGTGCCACGGGCCCCAAGGCATCAGCACCAGCCTCAGGTCCTCGGCGGGAGGCATGGCCGAGGGGGAGCGGCGCGGCCACCCGCTGGGCTTGGAGCCGGCCGTGGACCAGTGGCTCAGGCTCTCGGAACGCAGCACTTCGCCTTCCCCGGTGGTGAACCTCGAGCCGGCTGGCGGCTGGCTGGTGGACAGCCTGATCTCTCGCTCCTGGGTGTTGGCTGCGAACCTCCGGGTGGTGCTGGCGCTGGCACTGCTCACTCTGCCAGGGGTCTTATGGGAACGGGCACCGCCGGTGCGATTCTTCCTGGCGTAGATCTCCACCCCCTCTTCCAGAGAACCGTCCTCATACTCGCTGGAGCTGGACGTGGCCTGCGATCTGATACCGGTCACTGTGGCCAGCAGCTCTTCAGCGGCCGGTCCAGCCAGGCGGTCGGCGGTGGCCAGGGCGTCATTCTCGTCCTCCTCGGTCACCCTCGTCCTGCGGGGCATGCGGGTCCGGGCCGAGCCCGCCGTGCTGCTGCTGCTGCGGGCCGGGCTCCCGAGGCTGAGGCTGACGTGCCGCGTCCCGCCCGGGGTCTGCGTCTGGCCTCGGTGCCCCGCCGCCGCCGCGGACCCCAGACTCAGCAGCAGGGCCCAGAGCAGCGTGTGGGCGGCGGGGACCATGGGGTTGGGTGGCCCGGGCTGCTGCCGCCTCACCCTTCGTTCTGCTCCGCTCCACCGACTCGCAGGGTCGTTGGAACCGGCGCGCGTGCGCCCGCCCCCGGTTTCCGCAGCCCCCTGAACCTCCGATCTGGGAGCCTCTGCCGCGGGACCGCGCAGAACCCGGGCCGATTGTGATGCAAGGCCTGGGAAAGGCCTGCACACACAGGCGTCAATCTCTTATCCGTTTATTAATCGCTACAGGTACAGCGTGAACAAAAAGTGCAGGCTTTTAAAGCAGTCCTCCCCAGGCTCACCGTGCAAACATGACTTAGAAGGAATCAAAGGCAGACAGTTCTTCAGGATTTTGTGAGCTCCCTCCTGGCCCCCAGAAGGGAGTCTAGCTGAGGTCAGGCCCTCCCTGCCATTATCTCCCCTCAGAGGCTGCTAGCATACCAAGATGAGAAGGCTGTACAGCGAAAGCAGGACTAAAACCCGGAGTTTCACTCCCAGCACCACCTTCTGGGCCCCTCAACACTAGCTGGAGCTCCTAACTCAGCCCTGCCGCAGGCAGGCAGCCAGGGTGAGGCAGGGAAGCTCCTGTTGACAAGTGAAGATGGGAGGGGAGGTTGGGCTTCAGGATGAGGAGGTTTGCAAACAGCTCAGGGATTAAATGCATGTAGATCATTATCTTTGCTTGGTTTTAAGGTCCTTTGTCCTTTCCTCCTGAGCCATGCAGATCCTGGTCCAACCTATGGGGGGGAAGTAAGGGGATGAATGTTGATGGGGCAGGAGTTGGGTTTTACTCACTGGTTGGTGAATTAGATGAGCTAAAAGATTGTTTTTTGTTGTTGTTTTCTTTTTGAGACAGGGTCTCTCTATGCAGTTCAGGTTGGCCTTGAGCTCACTTTGTAGCCCAGGCTGACTTCCAATTTGCAAATGATTCTCCTGCCTCAGCCTCCCAAGTGCTAGGATTACAAGAGTGCAACACCACGCCCAGCTAAGATTGGGTGTTTGATTCATCCTTTGCTCCCTAGCCCTGTCTTCCCAACTGGCTATAACATATTCACTGTCCACAGATCCCTTTTGAATTCCTTGGGCTACTCTAGGTCCCCTTTAATTCTATGTTGTGATTTTTCCTTGGCCTCTGCACATGTACACATGAAGTTTTTCATTTGTTCATGTTAACACAGTACTTTGCTTCAGCCCCCTTTAACTCTATGTTGTGATTTTTCCTTGGCCTCTGTACATGTACACATGAAGTTTTTCATTTGTTCCTGTTAACACAGTACTTTGCTTCACATCTCCCTGGGCATATGCAGTTTTCCTAGATACACTGAAGCAGCTGAAAGCAGAATCTCTACCTTGTAGCACCTGTGTATCTCCCCAAGGCATTGAGGAGGTGGGGACTGGCTTTAGTCATCTCACCCCAAAGCTTCATCCTTTAGTGCAAGACTCACTGTCTGACAGCATCAGGGATGTGAAGTTGATCTAGGCAGATGAGTTGGCCTAACTCCCCCAGGCTGTCCAGAAAACGGATCTTTCTTGTGAACTTGGAACTGAAAAGACAGAATAAACCAAATAATGTTTCTTACTAGCAAGATGGCTCCTGGGGACCTTTACAGAGGAAAATGTAACAAGTAGAGTATTGTGGGAGACAATTTTGAGTGACTCCCCTTGAATGCTGAACAGTTGCTGTGACTTTAATTATATTGAGACTTATTTCCTTATACTGATATGTAGAGAGCTGACTATGGTATTTCCTTCTCTCTTCAACTGGCTCTACCCATTGCAAATAAGGCTAGTTGAGGTACTGGTATATAATCTCTAAAGCCATCAGACAGTCTCGTTTCTTCCTATAGTGTTCTCTGTAAAATATATGAGCACAGTGGGATGGTAGAGCCAGTCCGCTCCAGGAATGTCAACAGGTACCAGTGAGTCTTGAGATAGAGGCTATTAGTTCCCAGGGCACGAAAATTTACATATCAGAAACTGAAGCAACAGCCTCCAGAAACAATTCAGTTGCTAGCTTAATTGAATTATGCTAATTAATCCTTCTTCACATCTTTAACCCTGCATTTTGCAGAGATGCTTTTCTCCCTACCTGGCTAGTCAGCTCAAGTTACTTAGTTCCACCATCCTCACTGTGACTCATCCTCAAGCCACTCCCTTCTTCACGAGATATTAAATTCTGGGAGAGGCCTTGGATCGGATTTAGGACCCCTTGGAATATGTCTTGGTGTCTTTACTCTCCCAATGGGTTGCATTGGAGCTCCTAGATTGGAATTAACTTGCTGGGATTCCAGTAATGTCTCAATGAGATTATAGATATAATTTTGGGTGGGAAGACTGGAAAAGGGATTACAATACTTGGATTGCCATACTCAATATTTGGGATTACAATAGAGTATTTAAGGCTAGAAAGAGCCAGGGTAGGACCAGATATCTTCACCAGTACTAGAGACTGAACTCAAGGCCTTTGCACTGAGCTACATTCCTCACCCAGCCCTTTTTTATTTTTATTCATTTATTTTTGGGGCAATGTCCCACTAAACCCTAAATTGCCCAGGTTGGGATTGAATTTGAGATCCTCTTGCCTCAGCCTCCTTGAGTGCCGGAATTACAAATGTGTGCTATCATACCCAGCTAAAATTTTTTATTTGGTGGGTGGGGCAGGTACTGAGACTTGTGCTTGCCAGGCAGGCATTGTGCCACTGAACTACATCCCTGGTCTCCAGCTAAAATCTTAATCTTGATTTTTTTTTTTTTAAGACAAAGTCTTGCTATGTAGAGTTCTTATTTAATGGCTTATCTGTTTAATGACTATTTGGATTTACGACTCATCCCTCATTCTTTTTTTTTTTTTTAGTACTGGGGATTGAACTCACCACCTCTGGCTTGCCAGGCAGGTGCTTATGAGTTAAATCCCCAGCCCCATCCCTTGGACTTCTGATCTTTTTTTTTTTTTTTTTTTGGTACAGTTCTATACATCTTGTTTATAGAGACGCAATGTCTTTTTTTGGGCATAGTAGGGGATTTGTTTACACAGTACTGTCATTTTTGCTGGTTTATTGTATAGTACTATAGTTTTGTTATATATACAGTATTGCACATAAGAGTTATGAAATAAAAGCAAAGTCATCAAGTTAGAGTTTCCTTTGACAATTTCTTCTGAATATTGTACAAGATACATACAATTCCTCATTTAGTGACCAGTTCATTCCTCACTAAATGAGGAATGTCTGTAATTCCTTGAACTCATGGGAAGCTTCCTGCCTCACCATCCAGAGGATTACAAGAGTGTGCCAACATGCCCAGTTTAATCTTCATTTTGGAAATGAGGAAAAGAAGCTGAGTATGGTGCTGCACGCCTGTAATCACAGCACTGGAGAGGGTGAGGAAGAAGTAAAGCCTAGAGAGGGGAAGAGGGGGAGGAGGAGGGGGAAAGGGAGGGGAAGAGGGAGAAGGGGAGGGAGGGAGGGAGGGAGGGAGGAAGGAAATGAGGAAGATGACATCCTTGTCCAAAGAGCTAATACCTGATGAAGGGCCGAAGCAGTGCCACAAATGCCTTCACATACCACGTAGCATGGACAACCAGCAAGGCCCGCAGGTTTTTCCGAAGCCTGAAGGAGAATATGATGAGATCATTCTGTTCCTGAGTCTGTCTTCATGCTTGCAGATCAGGTAGAGCCATTGTCTACACTGCAGCTGCCCCGACTTCTCTAAATGACTAGATTCTCTGCCAGTTACTGGATTTAATTCCTGTTCTTTTAGTTAGAATCTCAGCTCCACTTATCTCAGTCAACCTGACATGTTCTCTTTTTTAGGAAACTCTCCTTTTGGACTCCTGTTTGGGCTTGGCTTATATTTTATTTTACTATTTATTATTTTTAAGCAATGACAACGTTTATTAGAAAAAGTAAAAGTGAAGAGTGAGGGGAGAAACTGACCGCAGAGCAAGTTTGGGGCAAATAAGATAAAAAGCAAGGTAAACTGGGTGTGGTGGTACACTCCTGTAACCCCAGCACTAGGGAGTCTGAGGGAGGTGGATCTTTCCAAATTCCAGACTAGCCTGGGCTGCAAAGTGAGCCCAAGGTCAGCCTGAACCAAACAGTGAGACCTGTCTCAAAAAGAAAAAAAAAAAAAAAAAGAAAAGAAAAAGAAAGAGTATGCCCTGCAAGACACAGAGTAAGGCCATCAGGAGGAAAGCCATGATGATAGACTTTTTTTTTTTTTTGAGACAGGGTCTTGCTATGTAGTTTACACTAGACTTGAGCTCACTATGTAGCCCAGGATAGCCTCAAACTCACAGCAAACCTACTGCCTGAGCCTCCTGAATGCTGGGATTACAGCACAGGCCACCACACCTGTCCTCCAGCTGGTCTTTTCCACCCTGTTTCCCTCCTGCCTTACCCCAACATAAGTTCCTTTTGCAAATTCATCCATCCCTCCCTGACTATTTATAAAACTCCAAAGGGAAGAAGACCAGCAGGAAGGAGAAAAGGAAAAGGGACAAGAAGACAAAAATAAGCAAAATGGGGCCTGGGACATAGCTCAGCAGCTGAGTGCTTGCCTGACAAATGCAAGCTCCTAAGTTCAATTCCCTGTACCAAAATAAATAAGCAAAAGGAAATAGGAAAACAAATTAAAAAAGCAACATGAGAGAGAAAAAATACATAAAGATCAAGTATGAAGCTGGGAGTGGTGGTACACTCCTATAATCCCAGCACTCAGCAGGCTGGGGCAGGAGGATCGTTACAAGTTTGAGACCAGCCTGGGCTACAAAGTGAGCCCAAGGCGAGTCTGAACTGCATAACAAGACCCTGTCTCAAAAATACAAAAAAAAGAAAAAAAAATCAGAAATGAAGGAACAGCTGGGGATTTAGCACAGTGGCTTAAGCACATGCCTGGCAACTGTGAGGTTGTGAGTTTGATCACTGGTACCAAAAAAAAAAAAAAGAAAAAGAAAAAAAGAAATGAAGGAACAGAGGGAACTGAGCACTCCTATAATCCCAACAGTTAGGAGGCTGAGGCAGAAGGAGTGCTGTGAGCTCAAAGACAATTGAACTACATAGTACAAGGTCAGCCTGAACTACAAAGTGAGACCCTATCTAAAAAAAAAAAAAAAAAAAAGAGAGATAAAGGAAGACAAGGAAATAGACATGTGCAAAATGAAGAAAATGTGAGACTGGGAGAAAAAAGTATTTCTGTGTGCCAGCAGGGTTCATATGGTGGTATCCAGTTTCCACAAAGGCTCAGTGGCGGAGGTATGATTGCTGCCACTTT
The DNA here is from genome assembly GCA_004027455.1 of Hydrochoerus hydrochaeris. Lineage (NCBI taxonomy): Eukaryota > Metazoa > Chordata > Mammalia > Rodentia > Hydrochaeridae > Hydrochoerus > Hydrochoerus hydrochaeris. The sequence continues at coordinate 38,707 of PVLA01002075.1, forward strand.
ACAGAGGAGAACATGAGGCCCATACAGGCTTGTCCAAAATCATACAGCTAACAAGTGATAAAGACTTGAAAGTAAGATTTCTGAGAGGGGGAAAGCAGCAGACAGAAAAAGAATTAATGTGTCATGTGTGTGTACCACGCCCCTACGATGAAGGAAATCGCTGTGCACTGCCAACACAGACTAAAAAATAAAAACTAGGACAAAAGAAAATTTCACTAACTGAGAGGACAGAACACAGGAGCATCTTTGGAAGGAGTAAGGAGGGAAAGAGAACAGGTGAAGGTACTAATTGGAAGAGGAAGGACTGGGAAGATGAAATGGTAAGGTAGAGTCGTAGCACCCTCGATCTGAGGGCTCACCGCTGATCCAGGGTACGGTAACACTGGCGGATCCAGCTCAGAGGTGGAACCTGGGCCCGGCTTGTGCCTCCACTCAAGTGAACGAGCAGATAATTTTCAGCTACCAGCAATTCCAGAGTCCCCACCATATACCTGGAGTGGGGTGGAAGATATTTCAGGGAAGGTATGTGACAGGGGTTTCAGGGAATCCAAGAAACATTAATGTAGCTTCTAACCAGCTACTGATTGAACACAGAGATTCCGTTTTATTTTTCCCTCTTTAATCCCGTCCTTGTAGCCTTTCAAACCTTTCACTCACTTAAACAAGTGCTCCATGATGTAGGTATAGTTGGGGAGGCTGCTCTGGGGTAAATAACAGGAAGCAAAGAGGATGACAGCATTGAGGCCATCACCATGGTAACCTGGGGACAATAAGGGAAAAACTCACTCAGGCCACAAATATGTATCAGTAGGCAGTACATAGGATCAGGTTGAGGAGTACCTTTTACTCGCTATTACCTCCGTGAGACAGGACTTTCTTATAGGGCTCAATGACAGTCATGTCCACATGCTGTTCCCGAGGTCCTATTCGGAACACCCTCCAGCGATGACCATTTTCTCCAGCCACATCCCATACACAACCTCGGCCCAGCCCTTCTGCTGCCTCACTGGCCCCCAGGGCTTCTGACCGGGGCAGGTCGTCTAAAACAGAGGGTGAGGGGTCAAGGGAGGCTTCCAGCCTTCGGAGCCTTCTAACTTCTCTAGATCTGTTCTGAGGTTCCTAGTTCAACCTCTCACTCAATTGTTCCCTTGCCTTCTTAGCCAGAATGTCCAATTAACTTTTTGCTGGTCTCTTCCTCCTGTAACTTTTTATCCTTGGTTTCTCACGGGTTGGTGGCCTTGGGGAAGTCTTGCACAATGGCAGGTTTATGACTCTTGCCAGATTCTGTTTTTTTTTTTTCCATAGTCTTTCTTTCTTTACATGTTTCTCACTGTGTGAGCACCTGTATTCCCATGTTTCCATTTTCTGCCCATGAAATGATGAGTTGCAAACTGGCCTTTCTAACAGACTTCTAACTCCAGCTCCACATTCCTAAATGCCTAGACATCTCCACTTTGCACCATCCCAGCTCAAGTCACAGAGACACAACAGAACTCAAAATCATTTTCTCCTTCCTTTCCCCCGTTTCCTAGCTTGATGAATTACTAATCTATCCAGCTGCCTAAAGCTGTCACCTGAGACTCCTTTTCTCTATCAGCTCTCAAACCAGCTGGCTTACAGAGCCTCTTCCTCCTCCTGCTCTCATCTTTCCTGCTGCTACTGGCCTAGCTTGTGGACATCGCTCACATGCCCTCAGGCTGTTTCTTTCTGTTCTCCCTGCCTCTAAGTTGTTTTCTGCCAATCTACCCTCTACACCATTGTTAGAACAACCTTTTTTTTTTCTCCACTACCTTTTTTACTCCAACAATAATTTACTGTACCCCTTTCCATAACAAATGAAGAGTTGCCTCATTTTGAAAAAAAAAAATAGTGGCATGATATAGTATTTGGTGTTGCATTACATGACAGAACTATAGTATCAATACCCTAATGACAGAACTTTTGGTTGGTTTTTGTTGTTATTGTTTTGAAATAAGGACTTGCCATGTAGTCCAGGCTGGCCATGAACTCACAGCAATCCTCTTCTCCTCAGCCTCCCAATACCTGGGCCACTAAGCCCAGGTATTTTCAGTCTTTACAGTTATTAACTTGATCACATTATTCCCATGACTGAAACTTTTCCATGATGCTCCCTGCCCATTGCACAAAATCTAAATTCCTCAGCATGGTAGCATTTTTACCTTAGCCTGCTTAGCTAGCACTACTGTATGAGCCGCTGCCTTTAACTACCAGCCTGTCTGATATGAACAGCTGTGCTCTCTACTCTGAATTCCCAACTTGAGATCCTCCTGCCTCAGCCTTCTGAGTGCTGGGTACTCAGAAGGTATTACTGGTGTGTACCACCATGGCCACTAGGTATATGTTTATTTCCTACTCTACCAAGGCTTTTCTGAAGGTAAGGCCTTTATCTTTATTTATTTGTCTTTTTAAGACAGGGTCTCGCTGGGCATGGTGGCTCACACCTGTAATCCTAGCACTCAGGAGGCTGAGGCAGGAGGATCATTGCAAGTTTGAGACCAGCCTGAGCTACAAAGTGTGCTCAAGGTCTGCTTGAACTGCATAGACACCCTGTCTCAAAAAGACAAAAAAAAAAAAAAAAGACAGGGTCTCATTATGCAGTTCAGGCTGGCCTTGAGCTCACTTTGTAGCTCAGCATGGGCTCAAACTAATTCATGGCCATCCTCCTGCCTCAGCCTCCTGAGTGCCGGGATTATAGGTGTACACCACCAGACCAGGCCCAGGCCTTTGTCTTTATTATTTCAGTTCTAGCTCAGTGACACATGTGACAAGTACTGAGTAGTTTTCCTTAATAAACAATAGATAACCCTTCCCCTGCTCCTCTTACAATGGTCTACAAACTTTTTCTTCTGAAGTTAATTTTGCTGGTTTTCCCTCTTACCTTATTAGGTCTAACATCAGTCCCCTTAAATCTATACAGCGCTGCTGTTTACACAGGTACATTTTTTTTTTTAAATATAAGCCTGGCTGGGATGGGCATGATGGCACATGTCTGTAATCCCAGCATTTGGGAGGCTGAGGAAGGAAGATCATCACCAGGTCAAGGTCATTTTGGGCTACATAGTTCACAGTCACCCTAAACTACACAGCTAAACCCTGTCTTAAAAAAAAAAAAGGCCTGAGGATATAGCTCAGCAGCATAGTGCCTACCTAACAAGCACAAGGTCCTGAGTTTGATTCCTGGCACAAAAAACAAACAAACAAAAACCCCAAAATGCTGGGCAGGCCTCACTGAATCATATGCAGTCTTTTCTTTTCCTGCTTGTGCTGAGGCTGGAAGCTAGAGCTTTACACATGCTGGGCAAGCAAGCGATCTACCACTGAGTTAGGTCCCCAGCCCCACTGGTCTCTCTACTTTGGCTAGCTTGGTCCTGGGGTTTGTTCCCCACCTTCCCATTCAAATTCATGTCCACTGTCCAGCTGCTCCGAGTCTGAAGGTGTCTCCAATTCGTCTACATCCAGGTCTGAGCTGCCTTCAGAAGAGGAAGCCGTGGAGTGGACGGGAGAAGCTCCCTGAGCTCCAGGCCCTTCTAGCAGATTCAGTTTCAGTTCCGGGGCAGTCAGGCGCTTCCGCATGGGGCGCTGACCACATAGGGCTAAAGTGCTGGGGGTAGCTGCGGTGGATCAAGTGGAGAAACACATAAAAAGATGCACTTGAAGATGGTGGTTAGAATTCCTGTGGATAGGAACAATGGGGGTAACTCTGAAGACAGAAGTGACGTGGGACATTTGGGAAAGGGGGAAATGGAGCTGCAAAGGGTTAATAGCAGCATGGCCCTTAAACAGGCTAGAGTCAGGAGTCGAATCCAGGTTCTACTTTATTCACCTGCCTCTGAGTCTCTCTGAACACTGTCAGGCTCCTCAGAAGGTCCAGGCTCCTCAGGCAGCAATCTACAGGGGAAAAGATGAAAGGGGCTCATACCAGCTACCGGTCGATCAGCTTTCTCTCTCCCTGCCATGTTAGTGCATCTGTTTTTTTCCCCAGCAATTTCCTTCAAGTCCTAACCTGCCCTCTGTGACATCTTTCCTTTCTCCCACTCTCCCTCTCCCTTCCTCACCTAGGGAATTCTTCATCCTGCCATTCTTCCTTCAGCTCCAGTTCCCCAAGTCTCAGGTCTGTTCCTGGCTCTGACTCTTCTGCTTTCTCCCTGACCCTGAGTCCCCAGAAGAAAAGATTATCATGAAACAACATAGACAGTGTTTTAAGAGCAGACACTGGATTGGAGGACAGTAGTTAAGCTACAGAGGGCACATCTGAAAGAAAAAGAACTCCGCTAACTCCAGCACTGGGGAGGTTGAGGCAGACAGGGAGTTCAAGGCCAGCCTGGGTTATATGGTAAGACAACTCAGAAAACAAAACAAAAACTTAGATTTCTGGTCTCTTGCACAATGTTTCTCTACCTTCACCTGGGTTTAGGAGCAGAAGAAAGATGAAATGAGGAGCTAATCACATTTTCCCTATGGCTGTGGCTCCACCAATGACACGGGGGCGAGCAGCATCCCCATGCTGAGTGGCTGGAACCCAGCCCGGCCTGCCAAGCCGTTCTGGGCTGCCAGGGAAACCACTGGTGCAGCGCAGCTTGTTGGGCCTGCTTTTCTTCTGCTCTGCTGGGAGTGGCTGCACCTGGGTGTGGAGGAAGACGGCAGGGAGTTTTGCTGGGAAGGGGAACCTGGACCTAAACTCACTTCTGGACCAGTTATTCAGAAGGTGGGAGTTAGGAACAAACAAACAAACAAACAAAACCAAAAAAACCACAGGCAGACTTATCAGATACAAAGTATAGAAACTTCCATTTAAAAAAAAAAATCACGGAATTATCCTGGAAGCCCAGTTGCCCAATTCCAAACCATACTACTTCCTAACTGAAGACAATCTAGCCCTTCTCTGCAAATTAATTCTCCTTTCAGTCCTCTCAACTCCTGAAAAAAAACCCTTGGTAGGGGCTGGATGGTGGGAAATTCTTCACTCCACAGCCTATCCGGTGGCCACATTCGTACTTACCCAAGGTCTGACGTCTTTTCTCTTGCCCCTTGTACAGTTCCCATCTTCACACGTCTTCCTGCCTTTTTTAAACACTTAGGAGTTGCTGGTGTCCCAACCCCCAACTCTTCTTGACCCTTTTTGGCCCCAGCTGTTGCTGCTCTGGCCTCCTTGGAAGAGGAAGGTGTGGAAGGCAGGCAGCCTCATCTTCAAACAGGTTTTGTCACCTCCCCTCTTGAGGAGCAGGTCTGCCCAAAAGAACAACCCTGCCTCCTGTGCAGAGGCGGGCTTTGGGGAGGAAGGTACATTTTCCATGTACCTGTGCTGGGGTGAGTCCAGGAAGGAAACTGGTTCCCCTTTCTAGATATCTGATAACTTTCTTGAAGCGGCTGAGGGGTGGTATGTGTGGAGGAACAGTAGAACTGATACTATCTTGGGTCGACTTTTCTTTCTTCGAGACAGGGGTGTCTTAGAGATCACGATGTAGACTTGGGCCTACTTTTCAAGTACTGTGTGAGCAAAACTGGGAAGACATAAGTATGTTGTAAGGAAGGTTCATGGAGAAAAAATAAAGGGAAGGATAGCTGGGAATGGTGGCGTATGCCTGTAATCCCAGCACTTGGGAGGCTGAAGCAAGGCCAGTCTGAATTGCATAGTGAGACCCTATTCTTCCACACCTCTAAAATAAAACCCAATAAACAAAAATTCAAAACCAGGAAGAAGCAGCAAGAAAGCCATGCAGCCCCCTCACCAAGTGCCAGTAGTCTGAGCAGCTATTTAGAGATAACAATATACAATATAGTAATGATTGTAGATTTCTTATTGTCCTATCACTGTTTTGTTTCACTTTACTGTTCTGTTTTACTCATTTAAAATAAAAATTAAAGGACTGGGGATGTAGCTCCACGTGAAGGCACTAGGCTCATTCTTCAGTAATGCCTGATGGACAGATAGCTGGGTATAGTGGCACAGGTAAGCACACTGAGAGGCTGAGGCAGGAGGATAACGAGTTCAAGCCCAGCCTGAGTGACCTGGGGACTTAGTGAAACCCTGTCTCAAAATAAACAATAAAAGAGGTTGATGAAGCTCACTGCAATGGCACCAGCTTCACTACCTGGTCCGCCATCCCCCTCAAAGACAGAGAGTTAACAGAAGACAGTTAGTAGAAAAATGGGAAATAAACCCGTGGGAGATCGAAACAATTACCAAAGCTAAAGGCCTGTTATGGTTGTAAAAGGAGACACTAAGACCCAAACAGGAAAAAGTATTTAATACTTTAACAAAATGCAAAATAAAGTACCCAAGTTACAAAACATAAATTCCTTTGGTTCAGTGATCACAGCACTATTTTTACCTTTCAAATGGCTACAGGCATCATCCCATTACAGTGAAGTCAGATTGTCCCCCTCACCCTGGAAGATGTCATGCTGAAAACATCAAATACTTCACTGTTCAGTGAAATTGTTGGGAAATAATAAGGGGCAGGAAGAGGGGGCCAGGCTGGTCTGAAGGAGGAAGGGAGACTACACATGCAGAACAAGTGGGGGGTGCTTTCTGCAGGGTCACTGTGGCACATGCTACACAAGACTTACACGCTTGGCACAATCACACAGAAACACTGACAATTCAGTGACCCTGAGCATTCCTGGGAAAACAAACAAAAGATGCAAAGAAACAGAAGAGAGAAAAGACAGCAACAGGCAGATCACAGCATACAAGAGAATATCTAATCCAAACCCTGTTCCACAGATGGGGACAATGAGACCTAGACACGCCAACTGTCTTGCCAGAAGACACACAGGTTATGGCCACTGATGTAAGAACTTGTGCTTCCTTTTAACACAACCAAACAGAAAGAAATGGACAAGAAATTCATTGACCTGCTATGGCAGGGGACAAACAGGATTCTCACTTTCAGGAAGAGAATTCAACTCTCAAGAAGTAGGGGTTTTCAGGGTCCCCTCAGGGTTGTTCCTTTGACTCTAGGACTGAGGAACCCAAAGAAACAGAAAGCTGCCTAGGTCAGATGGTTAATGGCCTTCAGTCTATTCCCAAACAAGCTCTGCCAGGAAGAAGAGTCAGAGACCTGGAAATCTGCTGAAGGCTCAAAACTGGAGGGGGAGCTCCTAAAGTGCACCTCCTTCTATCCAGTTTGAAATAGGTATTTAATAAATACTTAATAAGTAAATGAAGAAATGAGCTAAAAGAGACCATCAATGAATGGTTCCATGACAAATAATGGTTCTGTTCAAAATCCTTACTGAGGGCACTTTTGGGGTTACATTTTTTTTCCCACTCTGCTGGGACTGTGGGTACATTGCATTACACTGTGCCCCCGGACAAATGAAACAGAGAAAAGTCAGTGCAGATTTAAATAATCAAATTAAATAATAACATCTATCTGACTGATAAGAGACTGGAGGAAAAGGCAGAAAACCATTCTTTCCGCAGCTGCTTTCTTACCCATCTTTCACCTCCCAGTTTCACATGGACAGTACTGTACACCAACAGCTGAAATCTCCCAATGTCTCAAAACATGCATTTGAGGTGGGTCAAGCAAACTCTCCTGCGCCCCATCCCCTCCCAAGAGTCACTTTTTTGACAAGGCAGCAGTGGGAGACTGAGACAGTGAGATCTGACTGCATTTCTCAAAGACGGCCTCAGCTGAGAGCTTGGGCAGCCCCTGGTCCAGAGGGCACTCATCCACCAAGCTGTTCATGGGTGTGGGGGGTAGCGGGGGGTCATCTTCATCCTGACTCAATCCGGGAATCAGGGAGTTACCTGCCCTGTCCAATCCCTTGTCCACCTGCTCCGCAGACACTCCCACTGTCTCATGCTGCCCTGCTGGAATCTTCATGGAGTCAGAATATGCTGACAGGGCTTCCTGGAGCAGTGGCAGAAGTTTCTTTCGAGAGACCTGGGTGTTGCCTTGAAGATAGGCTTGGAGGTCGGAGTGAGTGGTTGGGAGAGGGGTCAGCTTCAGCAGTGGGGAGTGGGAACGTTCTAGGGCTCCACAGATCTACAAACAAGACAAGAACAGGAAATGCTATTTAACTCAGTGTAGCGAAAAGATCAGGCTTCTAAGCGAGGAGTTTCCAATAGGAGGAAACTTTAAACAAGTAATTTCAACTCCAGTTTCAGTCACTGCAACAAAAGGAACATCTCCCATACACACAGTATTTTAGAACAGGACTACCCCCACCACCACTGGGAATGAAGCCAGGACCTTTTAAAAAATGTGCTGATTGACTGATTGAAGCCAGGACCTTTGCACTGAGCTACACCCCAGATCTTTTTATTTTCTACTTTGAGGCACAGTCTTGCTAAGTCCCCTAGGCTGGGCTCAGACTTGCAATCTCCTGACTCAGCCTCCCAGAGTGCTGGGACTACAGGCATGAGTCACCAGGCCTGGGAAGAAATAGAACACTTTAGATCACATTTCTTTTTATTAATAAGGAAACTTAGGCTCTCAAGAGTAGAGTACTTGCCCAGCAAATGCAAGGCCCCGAGTCCAATCCCTTGTACCACAAAGAAAAGTAACAAAGGCAGCAGGAGGATCACTGCAAGGTTGAGACCAGCCTGGGCTACAAAGTGAGCTCAAGGCCAGCCTGGACTGCATAGGGAGAGCCTGTCTCAAAAAGACAAAATAAAGAAAAAAAAGAAAAGAGAAGAGAATTGAAGAGAAGAGTTCTCCAGGCAAGGCTTAGCGGCACACTCCTGTGATCATCCATGAGTTCACCCTAGCCTGAACTACAAAGATAGACTTTGTCTCAGAAAAACAAAACAAATCAAAGTAAAATGAAACAGTGTCTCCCAAAGGCCTCCTCTCCTCACAGCGGGGGGTGGGGTGGGGGTGTGGGGGGGTGTGGGGGGTGGAAGGCTGCTGAAGCCTGGGGCAATACAGCAGACTTGCTACTAGAAGGAGGGGTCTGGTCTCAGGAAGGGGTCACTGGGGTGTCAATGTATCTTCCTTTCCTCTCTTCTCTTCTTTCTGCTTCCTGGTCATGATGCCAGCAGCTGTCCCTCACTAGGTCCCTCTCCTATGCAATTTCTGCCCTCGAGCTGGCCAACCATGGACTGTAACAATAAGCCAAAAGAAACCTCTCCTCTAAACTGTGGGTGTTGGGTATTGTGATCCAGTGAGGAGAAAGTGACTGAGACATCTGTAAGTGTACACCTGTGCACAAGAACTTGAACTGTCCCTTAGCCAGGCTGGGGCTAATAACTCTCTATAGGCCAAGGGAAGATTAAGGCAGAAAGAGGCAGTGAGCCCCGGGACTTAGCTCAGTGGCGTAAGCACCTGCCTGGTGAGCATGAGGTCGTGAATTTGATCGCTGGTCCACCCCCCAAAAAAAAATAAATAAAGAGGCAATGACAGCAGACAGGCCAAGCATGGCACCATGCCTGGCTATTTACAAATATTATCTCATTTAACATTTACAACTACCTCCTAAGATTAGTATTGGTATTACTATTACCCTTACTCTCATTTATGATAGGAAAATGGAGGTTTAGGCAGATTAGAAACTTATGGTTTATATGAAGCAAAACTAACATGATACCTAGGTCTGAAACCAAAACCAGTGTTCTACATCAATATATTAACATTCGTCCTAAGGTAGGTGGGAGAGGTAGTGAGGTACGTTAGGAAGAGGATTCCTATCTCCCAGCACCATGGCAGCCTGGGTAATGGACCCGTCATCAGGCATCTACATGGCTTCACGCCAGCAGAGGAAAGAACAGATTCTGGAAGGGGGAAGAAGACTTCTTTATTTTTTGTGATATGGGGGTCTGAATTCAGGAAACACTGAGCTGCATCCCCAAGCCCTTTTTTATTTTGAAACACACTCCTAAGCTGGGGAGTTGCCTCCAACTTGCAGTCCTCCTGCCCCAGCCTTTTAGGTAGCTGTGACTGTAGCAGTGCACATCCATACCCTGCACAGTAGCACTTTTTATAGCCCAAGTACCCTCCCCTTCATGACAGGATTAGTAGGAGCTGCTATGTTCTGAGTGCTTACTCTTCATCTGATTTCACAAATGTGTACTTTACATACGATATTATGTTAATGACCATGTCAGGCTAAGCCGTATTATGCCATCTACAGTCTCAGAAGTCAAATGACGTCTTAGCTCAAAGGCAACTAAGTGACAAACCTAGAACAGAAAAGCATGTCTATCAGCTTTCAAAAAATAGCTTTTTCTACAATGCCAGACACACACTGGATGATATCAAATTTGTTTTCTGGGGGAGAAAACAAAGGCAAAAGCTGGGAAATGGCAGACTCACCCTTTATGAGCGCAAAGGATTATCTGGTTGTGTTGTGTCCTTAAGAGTCCTTAGAGTCTAAGCAACCCAAGAGTCCCTGGACTGCCTTGAGTCCACTTTTAAATTCCTTTCTTGCTAATAACCAACAGAGGAACAGACAGGGGAAGCACTGGGAAAAACAGCCAAGTGGAAAACAAGAAAGGAAAAAAAAACATGGTCCTCCATTACTTCTCTACAGAGTTCACGCTATAATGATTAATCTCTGCATGGTGTTTAAAAAAAAAGTGCTGGAGACAGAAGCCAGGCCTCCTGTTCCACCACCGAGCCGTGCCGACCCATCCTCCAGTATTTCTAATTATCTACGCAACAGAGCAGAAACGAATGAATTTTCAGAGGAGAATTAATGATTAAGCCAAGAGTCAAATCTGACTCCAGATTTCTACTATTTCCTTCTCAATGGATTCTGAGTTCCTTCTAAGCAAGGACTGTCTCTCTCATGGAGTCTCCCTTTCTCAACAGTGGTATGATGATGCCGCATACTTGCACGTGGAAGATGAAGAAAGGGGAGCGGGGCTCCAGACACAGGTCAAGGAGCCACCAGTTCTTAGAGATAAGAACTGAGACCCTCAGAGCACAGAGCTGCAGAACAGAGGTGCACACAAGTGAACTCGAAGAAACACTCACCATCATTCGAAGTGCCACATGGGGACAGAAAACAGCCAACTGCCGCACTGGCTCATTGTGAGCATTGAAAAAGATGGTCATGGTAACCAGGGCATCGCAGCTGTGAGCCTGGCAGAAAGCACCAAGGTCTGTGAGGAGGTCAGGCCTCTGCAGGAAGGCCTGGGAGGGAATGAGAGAAGGATGAGAGCTATTGTGGGACCCTCTGTCTCCAACAGCAAAAAGCCTTTAAGGTTTCTTTGCATCTTGACCACAACTTCCTGTCCATCAGAAAGATATCTAATATTTACTGTGCTGTATCCAGGCTGGGAGGCAATGAGAACATGGAGAATACAGGTTTGGGCTTAACACAGAACTGACTGGAAAACCAGCTCTATTGTCTATTAGCTAGATGGTCAAGGAGTTATATTAACTTCTTAGACCTCAGTTTTGACATCTAAAGAATGAGACCAATAATTACCAAAGGTAGCCAATATGGTGGCACACGTCTATAATACCAGTGCTTGGGAGGCTGAGGCAGGAGGATTGCTGGGAATTCATGGCCAGCTTGGGTTACATAGTGAGTTCAAAGAGAGCCTGAATTAAATAGCAAAAAAACAATTATCAAAGGAATTGTTTTAGGAACTAAAATGTGGGGCTGGGGATATAGCTTAATGGCATAGCACCTGCCTGACAAACACAAAGTCCTGAGTTTGATTCCCATTACAAAAAAAAAAAAAAAAGAAAAGGTGAGGAGCTGGAGTGCAGTTCAATGATAGATAAATGTTCAACTGCAGCACGAAAACAAGAACAAACAAACAAAAAAAAGAATTAAAGATGATAATGCAACCTGGCACGTTAAAAGCTTTTCTGTTCTTGTGATCAAATAAGCAAGCCTTTTGCTTTGTGAGCATTTTTATTACAAAGCAGAACAACAGGGCACATAAATAAAAGCAGATATATGCTAAGTGTGATTGTACATGCCTGTGATCTTAGCACTCTGGAAGCTGAGGCAGGAGAATCTCAAGTTCAAGCATAGCCTGGACAACCCTATCTCAAAAAAAAAAGAAAAAAAGAAAAAGGGCCCTAGATTCAATTCGTAGTAACTTAAACAACAACAAAAAAAAGTACAGACATGTAATACTACATCCTTGACTCACTGTTCTTCACCAGTCTCTACTCTTCTCCCAAATCTCATGCAGTATCTCCTGATTGGAGGAAATACTATTTCAAATCAGGGCTTTTCTCTATCTTTGGCCTTTACTAATGTAGTCTAATTACAATGTGAGACCTTGTCTCAAAAACAAACAGGGCTGGGGATTTAGCTCAGTGACATAAGAGCCTGCCTGGCAAGCATGAGGTCATGAGTTCCATCCCTGGTACCACACACACACACACACACACACACACACACAAAATCACCAAAAAACAAACAAACAATATGCAGGCTGGGCTTGGTGGTGCATGCCTGTAATTCCAGCTACTTGGGAGGCTGAAGTGGGAGGATCAAAGTGAGTTTCAGCCCACTCTGAACTATACAGCCAGACCCTATCTCAAAAAAATAAAAACAAAAATATTTTTTTAAAAGGGCTAGAGATGTAGCTCAGGGGTAGAGTGCTTGCCTAGTATGTAAGAGGCTCTCTAGGTTCAAAGTTTACTAAGTAGACAGTTATGCACCATGTATCATCAAAGGTGCCAGAGAAAAAGCAGAAAAAAAAAAAAAAGAGAAGCCTGCTCCTGGCAGAGCTGATAAATTAGCAGAGGAATATAGACAACAAAGAAATAGGAAACAAGATCATTTCAGTGTTAAGTGTTATGAAGAAAGTAAGACAAATCAACAGCTGGAGATCTTTGCTGTTATTTTTATTTGAGATGCAGTCTGACTATATGGTCTATGCTTGATCTCAAACTCCTGGCTCAAGTGATAGTCCTGCCTCAACCTCCCAAACAGCTGGGAATACAGACAACTGTCACCATACCCAGCTACAGATTTTTTGAGCACAGAAGATACAACTTCAGTTACAGTAGTTGGGAAAAACCTCTCAAAACAGGATGTATCTGAGCTGAGGCCTGAGTGATAAGAAGGAGTAAGCTCCGTAAAGACAGAAGCAAGTTCAAAAGCTGTGAGTTGGGGAGGAGCTTAATTATGCGAGAAGAGAGAAAATTATCGTGGCTGTAGGAGTGCAAGGGCCGTGGCTAGGCCGAGCGGGGGCCAAGACAGAAAGGCAAGAGTCAACTCGAGTGGGATAATGTGAACCTCAGGAAGGGCTGTAGATTTTATTAAAAGCACAATGAAAAGGCAGGAAAGGGAGTGGTTCGATATGATCTGATTTACATCTCAGAACAGCACTTCACTGGCTGTGTGGCTGTTGCAGACACACTGCAAGATGACAGGTTGTCAGGGTCACAGAGGAGGTGTTTCCCAGGTGAGCTAGAATGAGGGACAATGTCACATCCATAACTCAAAGTTTCCCTCCCCGCCCATCGCCACACCCTGCTCTTACCACCAGATCCATATATACTGCACTAACAGCCACCGTGATGCCTTGTCTGCAGACGACCTTCTGGTCCTTTCTCAGCATCTGCTCAGTGGTCAGGCCTGGCAATCAGACATCAGACCAGGGTCAAACAGGGAAGGAAGGGTCCCGACACGGGGAGTGAGATGAGGACAAGGAACAGCACAGCCTCTCTTGGGTGATGTGCACTGGAGATTACTGAAAGTATAACTATGTGGTCAATTACTTAATTGGATTACAGTGGTTACCTGTAGAGCAAGGAACTTGGGAAAAAAATGATAAAGGAGGAAAAGTGTCTAGCTTGAGTCTCCCCACTTCTTTATTTGTGGTACTGCAAGCTGAAGCCTTGCACATGTAACCAAGAGATCTCCCACTGAGCTACAGCTTCAACACTAATGTCCCCCCTTTCTGTATTGTTTTAACCTTCTAAGTAGCTGTGCAATTTTTCTTTCTTTCTATCTTCTCCTTTTTTTATGTCAATAGGTAGAAGCTGGGTAGATTATGAAGTTTTCAGTTCTTTTCCTTTGCCCTTCGTGTATTCCCTCTTAGTGTCTCTTTCCCCTCTCTAACCAATTATATAATTCTTGCTCTAATTACTATTGCTCAGCACAGATTAGCTCAGCAGATTTTATATATATATATATATTGGTTTGTTTGTTTGCTTTGTTTGGTTTTGCTTTGTTCCCCCCTCTTCCCTAGAACTGGGTATGGGAATCCAGGGCACTGTATATACTAGGCAGCAAGTGCTCTGTCACTAGACTACCTTTTTTCTTTTCGGCAGTACTGGTGATTGAACCCAGGGCCTCACACTGAGTTACATCCCCAGTCCTAGTTAAAATGTGTTAAATTTTGAAACAAGGTCATGCTGAGTCACTAAATTGTCTGTGCTGGGCTTGAACTTCTGATCTTCCTGTGACAAGTTCCTGGTGAGTGCCATCATGTTGGCTGATATTGTCTTGACGATATTCTGGAACATAATGAACAAAGCTTGGCCACCTACTTTCTCATGTGGAGGCAGGGAATTCAGCTTGCCAACTTATACCTGATACATCAAACTTTGCCTTTTGTAAGCAATCAAAGATCTCATCTCTGTCCAGCAGATCTGGGAAGAGGGCTTCCAGCTTTTCCACATACTTCTTGTCCTTTGGGGTTGCCTTTCCAATTTTAAGGTCCATGTTGACACAGTCCAGAATGATGGTTCCTGTGGAAAAAGGAAGCGGCAAAATTTGAATCCTGTGACTTTCCACTGATGACCCTAGAACACATTAACTTTCAAACCAAATAGGAAAACATACAGGAGACTTGCAGGGCAAAACTAATGGAAACCAAATGAGAAATGCAGTGTATCCTGAGTAAGTAAAACCTCCTAAATCTAAACTAAACACAGACAGGACATAAAGAAAAGGAAAGAGAGCCTGAGCATCTTAATCCTTGGAGATTTTGAATTAAGCTGGAGAGAAGACATCTCTTCAATAGGGCAAATTCCAGCAAAGAATCTTAAGTTGGAAGAGAAAGTTTGGTGTCTCTCTCTCTCTCTTTCTTTTTTTGTACCAGGAATCAAACTCACAACCTTGCACTTGCCAGGGAGGCACTTTGCTGCTGAGCTATATCCCTGGCTCAGGATATGAGGTTTGCTCAAGGACACTGAACTCTTTCCAGGGATGGGGGCTGGAATCAGCGCTTTCCTGCTCTTTCCGTGAATCAAGGCTGCACTAGGAAGCTTCAAGGTCTGCTGCCCTGTGCTTCCTTTCCAGTTTCTCCAGTGTAACATCCCATCGGCCTTTAAACAAGTGCCTCAGTGTTCCCCAAAAGAATCTCATCCTTTGGTGGGAGGTGGATGGTTTTGAAAGTGTGTGGGTTAGACTGGAACAATCTAGACTTCGCTTTCCCTAAAGAAACTAGTTGGGTCCAACCCCAAAGTTGCGCTCACCATGCAGGAGGGCTGCGGTCTCTCTATCCAGGATCTCTGGTGCCCCCTGCAGGATCCTCTCGGTTACCAGGGTGGCGCAGGACCCGACCAGCTCAACAGAAACGTGACAGGGAGGACAATGTTTCTGATCAATGGGTCGATGGTCAATCACCTCTGCTACTGCCTCCTCCAGAGCTGCGTCACTTCTGTAGAAGGGGAGGTGCAGGAAAAGAAAGAAAAATAGGGATACTCTGGCTGCTTCTAACCAATCTCCACTTCCCTGTCCCCAATAATGAAAAGTACAGATGGCATAGGCAAAATGACTTTTGGTCATTTTTATCTCCTTCATCCCTGTTTTCTTCTGTCGTGTATATTGGAGGGCGGGTATTGGGGACTGAACCGAGGGAACACTGAGCTGTAATCTCAACCCTCTTATTTTTATTATGAAACAGGGTATCCTTAAATTGCTCAAACTGCCCACCAATTTGTAATTCTCTTGCTTCAGCCTCCAGAATAGCTGAGATTAAAAGTGTGTACCCTGTTTTTCCATTCTTCTTCCTTTTTTCTTCCTTCCTTTTGTATTTTTTATTTTTGGCATTGCCGGGGACTGCCACTGAGCTGCGTCCCTAGTGCGTCTTCTCCATTAGTGCTGCCATCAGTGCTGCACCTGAGGTGGTATTTACATAGCATGTAAGTGGGTTCTGAGAAATATCTGCTGCAAATTTCTTATCCTTACATTTATTGTCCTTCAGGGTTGCCTTTCTAACTGACATCTTTGATACATCAAGGATGTAGCCAGGCACGAGAGTCTGCACCTGTAATTCCCGTATCCTGGGAGGCTGAGGAAAGAGGATGGCAAGTTGAAACCCAGCTTAGGCAATTTAGCAAGAACTTGTCTTTAAATAAAAAAGCAGAAGAGCTTGATTGGAGACTCCGACAGGGCAGTGCTGCTACTTGTATACCCTCA
This sequence comes from Hydrochoerus hydrochaeris, assembly GCA_004027455.1. Classification (NCBI taxonomy): domain Eukaryota; kingdom Metazoa; phylum Chordata; class Mammalia; order Rodentia; family Hydrochaeridae; genus Hydrochoerus; species Hydrochoerus hydrochaeris. The sequence continues at coordinate 55,024 of PVLA01002075.1, forward strand.
AGCAAGGCAATGCTTCTCCTGATCAGTGGTGGTAGTCCTCTTCTACCAAGTGCACTTCTTTGGGAAGGACGGATATGGAGTAAAGGGGAAGGGGACAACTGTCTAACCAGCCCTATCAGCTAAGTCATGGGTGATCAGTGGGGGTAACAGATGTCCCAGCCAGATCGTCCTAAAATCCAAAAGAAGAAAAGGATGGGGATATAGCTTACTGCAAAGACCCAAGAATCCACCATCCAGTACCACAAAAACAATAGTGACAAATCTCTCTTGTTCGCTCAGTCCACTCAATACCCAAATTCCATACAGTTCATCAGGTTCTATGACTTCTGTTCTGCATCCTTTTTTTCTAGTCCTGCATGACTGCCTTGTTCTAGGCTCTCAGGACCCCTCAACTAGACTGGACTCTCAACAAATTTCTCTCTTTCAACAGTATCTTAACCAATCGCTTCTTCTAACCAGGGTCCTCCTAAGCCATTCTTCACAGAGCTGCTTGAGTACCTGGAATAGAAATGCTACCAAGTTCCCCACTGCTTACACTAAAGTGCAACTTCATTAGCAGGGCCCATACGGACTCCATGATTTGGGTCTGCTCTAGCCTCATCTTTTTCTTTTCCATACTTGGTTTTTTCTGAGATACTATGTAATCCAGGCTATTCCTTTATTTATTTGCCTTTTTTTTTGGTACTAGGGAATTGAACTCATGACCTTGTGCTTGCCAGGCAGGCACTTATGCCATTGAGCTAAATCCCTGGCCTACCTGTTCTTTCATTTAATTTTTTTTTTTAATTTTGTTTTTTGAGACAGGGTCTTACTATGTAGCCCAGGCTGGCTACAGCAATCCTTTTGCCTCAGCCTCCCAAGTTCTGGGATTATAGGAGTACACCACCATACCCAGTATCAGGCTGTTCTTAAACTCACAATGTAGCTTGGGCTGGACTCAAACTCATGACTGTCCCATCTTAGCTGTCCAAGTGCTGCGATCACAGGTATGGGCTACCATGCCCAGTTTTCACATCTACTTTCCCACACACTTTATGCTCCAGCTGTGCAAAACAAATTCCCCTAAGCCGGGCGTGGTGGCTCACGCCTGTAATCCCAGCACTCGGGAGGATGAGGCAGGAGGATCGTTGCAAGTTTGAGACCAGCCTGGGCTACAAAGTGAGCTCAAGACCTGCCTGAACTGCATAGAGAGACTCTGTCTCAAAAAGACAAAAAAAAAAAAAAAAAACCAACCAAACAAACAAACAACAAATTCCCCCACCTTACCCGACTGTCTCATGCCTGTGTGGCTCTGCTTCTGTGAATTATTCCCTCTGGAATGCCCTGTCTAATCACCTTCCCTCCACACTCAGGGAGCAAACCCTTACTCCTCTGTTGAGGCTGAGATTGAGGCTATAAAACATTGCCAGATGCTCTAAAATCTCTACTGGTGGGATGAACCATCGTGCTCTCTATCCCCGCTGCCCTCACAGTGACAGCAATTGCCACAACACCCATTACCAGTTTTCCTCATTCCCTCTTCCAGACAGCTTTGTAAGAACAGAGACCATCTCATTTTTTTCTTTTTTGCCACTAGGAATCAAACTCAGGACCTTGTGCTTTCCAGGCAGGCACTTGTGCTGCTGAGGTATATCTTTTATCCTCCAAACAAAAGTTAATTCATGAGTGAATCAATACATATTAATAACCTTGTCATTTTTTGGTATAACTGCAGTATGTTCAAGGAAAAAATATACATTTTAAGATCTGAAGCAGAACCAGGGATAGGCATAGTGCCACAGGTGATAACCCCAGCTGCTTAGTAGGTGAGGACAAGAGGATTACAAATTTGAGGCCATGCTAGGCATGGTTGTGTATGTCTGTGACTCCAGCACCCAACAAGTTAAGGCAGGAAGATCACTGCAAATTTGAGGCCAGCCTGGGTTACATAGTGAATTCAAGGCCAGCCTGAACTACAGAGTAAAACCTTCTCTAAAAAAAAAAAAAAGTTTGCAGTCAGCCTGGGTGGTTTGATCTTTTCTAAAATAAAAAAATTTTAAAATAGCTAGGAATAGTAATATAGCTATAGTTAAGTATGTACTTGCCTAGCATCTAAAACCTTGGGTTTTGTGTCTCTAGTACAGGAAAAAAAAAAAAAAAGGATCAGCAGGAGCCAGACAGTCTTAGTCAAATCTCATCCTCATGTTGCTTTTTTGGTTTTTCCAGTCCTAAATTAGGGGCAGAATTATTATAGTTACACAATTTGTTAAACAGACATGAATGAGCTAGGCAGGGTGGTACATTCCCTAGACACTAATAAGGTATTTATAGATCCTACATGTGTTGCAGATAACACATTCCAAAATCACTAAAAGTCTATGTAGGAAATACCTCTGCTAACTTAAAAAAAAAAAACAGCCAAAGCCGAGCATGGTGGTGTACACCTATAATTCCAGCACTTGGGAGGCTGGGGCAGGCACATTTAACTGTGAGTTGAAGGCCAGCCTGGATTATACAGTGAACTCAAGGCCAGCCTGAACTGCATAGTGAGACTCTGCCTCAAAAAGACACACACACACACACACACACACACACGCTGGGCATGGTGGCATACTCCTGCAATTCCAGCACTTGGGAGGCTGAGGCAGGAAGATGTTGCAAGTTCAAGACCAGCCTGGGCTACAAAGTGAGTTCAAGTCCAGCCTGAATTGCACAGCAAGACCCTGTCTCAAAAAGACCAAAAAAAAAAAAAAAAAAAAAGTTTCTATTATAATAAATCCACAACAAAAATCTTTTTGTTTTGGCTTTTTGAGACATGGCTCGGATATATAGCCCAGGTTGACTTTGAATTCTTAATCCTTCTGCTTGAGTCTCCCACTGGAATTTCAGGCATGTTTTACCATGCCTAGTCACAAAAATCTTAATGATAAATGATAATGAAGACAGATTTAAATGAAAAAAAATTTTTTTATGAGACAAGCACTTATTATGTACACTGGACTTGAATTCACTGTGATCCTATTGTCTCAGCCTCCTGGGTACTGGGATTATAGGCGTGCATCACCACACACAGCCAATTTTTGAGTGTTTCTTTTTTTTTTTTTTTTTTTGTGGTACCAGGGATCGAGCTCATGACCTCATGCTTGCCAGGCAGGTACTTATGCCACTGAGCTAAATCTCCAGCCCTGAGTGATTCTTTTTTAGTCTGAACTCACCATGTTTCTATTTCTTTTTATGATGGTATATATCTTGTTTTGTTTTGTTTTTTTGTGTACCAGGAATGAACTCAGGGCCTCATGATTGCTAGGCAGGTGCTGTGCCGCTGAGCTACATCCCTGGCCCAACAGTATATACCTTTATGACATGAACATATACACATAACTGAAGAGATGACAATATTTGGTCACAATTTTCTTTTTCTGATTTTTTGGGATTCTTTTGGTACCAGAAATCAAACTTAACAACTTTATGCTTGCCAGGCAGGTGTTGTGCCACTGAGTTATAGCCCCCATCCTTTTTTGACACAGTTCAAGCTGGTCTTTTTTGTGTGTGTGTTCTGGGGATTGAACTTACAACCTTGTACTTGCCAGGCAGGCACTTATGCCACTGAGCTAAATCTCTGGACCACAGGCTGGTCTTGAATGCACGATATAGCCCAGGCTGGCCTAGTACTCACAGAGATCTTCCTGTTTCAGCCTCCTGAGTGCTGGGATTATAGGTATGCACCAACACACCTAGCTCTTTCTTTCTCAGAAAATTTTATCTGGTACATGCATATCAATTTAAATCCTCTCTACTTACTTGGGTAAGACATGATGGTCGACCAGAATGAGGGTGAGCAGGCCAGCCTGGTGCAATGCATGGAGGTCAATCTCATCCCGGAAAATCAACAGGTTCTCTGGAATATGAACCCTCTGAAGGAAGAAGACATTGTCACCTCGCAGAGGTAGCTCAGAACGTTTGATGTTTAAAACTGGTATAAAGACTTCCTCAGCTTCCGTTGTCTGGACAGGAAAGTGAAAAGAAGGTATCTCAAAGTTTTGGAAGATGAGAAACAGTAGCAAGACTAGGCTGGGGGTGCAGCTCAATGGTGGTAGAGCACGTGCTCAGGATCTGTAAGGCTCACAGTTCCGTGCTAGCACCAAAAAATAAAAGCAACAAAGGAGACATGATCTGAAGTAAGTCACCATCTTCGTCAAAGCTGCAACTAAATAAATGGGTGGGCCAGGGATTTAGTTCAGTGACATAATTGCCTGCCTTGCAATTGCAAGGTCGTGAGTTCAATCCCTAGTACCAAAAAAAAAAAAGGTGGGGCCAGGGATATATATCTAGGCAGCACAGGACCTGCCTGGCAAGTGGGAGGTTGTTAGTTCAACAAGAAAGAAATGTGTAATGATCCTTTAGTTGATGAAGGACTCTGGCACATTACTGCTCTGATACTGAGAGAAAGAAAGAGAAAGAGAGAGAGAAAAAATAAATGGAGAATCTTTTTTTTTTGTGGAGCAGGGTTCTGGGGTTTGAATCTACATGTGCTCAGTACATGCTCTACCATGGAGCTGTACCCCATGCCCAAAAGGATTGACCCTTGCCCTCTCCTCCTTGGAAGTAACATGAAGGTCAACAAGATAACCCCTGGGGAAGTCCTGGTTTTAGTTACAATGCCATAGAGATTATCAATACTTGTAAATTAACCTGGATGAGATCACAAGTACCCAGAAGGAACTCACTAATATGCTGTTTGAACGCTGCTTTATGAATTACAAATCCCTCAGAATAGATTTCCTCAACTGTCTCTCACAGCAACACTGTGATTATGTTATTCTGGATGCGACACAAGACTTATTAGCAAAAGAGAGGGCTGGGGATTTAGCTCAGTGGCATAAGCACCTGCCTGGCAAGTGCAAGGTCATGAGTTTGATCCCCAGTACCAAAAAAAAAAAAAAAAAAAGAGAGAGAGAGACAGATTGAGAAGATTTAGCAAAAGGGGCTGGGAATTTAGCTCAGTAGCCTAAGTGTGAGGTTGTGAGTTCGATCCCCAATACCAAAAAACCTAACCAAAACAAAACAAAACAAAATAAAACAAAAAGACTTAGCAAAGGCCAGGCATGGTGATAAATACTAGCACTTGGGAGGCTGAAGCAGGAGGATTGCTGTGAATTTGAGGCTAGTCTGGGCTACATAGTAAGATTCTGTCTTAAAAAAAAAAAGACCTAGCAAAAGCAAGGGATTTAACTGACCCTAAGCTAAATGCTAGTAAGTGGCAGAGCATCTAAATCTTTTCATCCTAAGAGATTCTATTCCTAGGTACTCACCTTTGTCAGATGAAAAGCCAAGGTGAGAGCAGATACCATGGAGTCCAAATCACAGGCTTCATTTCCTAGTACCACGTGCAGAGGCCGGGACTCCTGGAAAGGAAGAAGAGGAACATTTTATATTTAAAACTCGTATAAAGACTTCCTCAGCCTCTGTCCATTTGTACTTATCTTCAGCCCTTGTGGGGCCTCACACCCAGTCTTCCCCTGAGCCTCTTGGAGGAGTTGGGGCAGGGGAGGGTCTTACACAGGGGAGGGTCTTACCAAAAGGGCGAGTGTTTCAGATAAACCGTAAACATTCCACACATACTCGGTACGAAAGTGCATTTTATTGCTACTCAACTGTCTCCTGAAATGCTACCTTTCAGAAGAACAGGAGTAAAGAATTAGCTGATGTTCTGTTTCTTAGGCACTCAAGGTAGTCAAAAGTGGGACATTTCAGTAGCTGAATAAACCAATATTCCACTTGCCCCCATTTTCAAAATAGGGGAAGTACCTCTTCTATGTCTAATGAGAACAGGTGAGGAGGTTTAGGAAATAAAGGTAAAAGTAAGATTTAGTTGCTTATTCAGTTGTCCAAGGAAATCCTGCCTTCCTTAAGAAGCCTCAGTGATAACTATAAATAATTGATAGCTCTCACAACCCGAGGCAGACTCGGATTAAACAACAGTTGTTGCTACTGGAAATTTTATTTTTAAAACTTTGAAAAGTCCAGCTGCTCTGAGGAGGGACAGATAAATGGATTATTAATCCTGCTCTCTTGTATCTCCTTAGCTGTCAGAGTTCTAAATAAAACACATTTCGACTATGGTACCTGCAATAGCAGAGACAGGATTTTGGTCTTGTTTTTAAACATGTGGTAAGTATGCCAGGCATTATTCTAGTATTTTTTATTTAATATTTTTGCTGCATTAACTGTTCATTTTCCAGGTATGATGGTGTACATCTGTAATCCTAGTACTTGGGAAGATCATCATAAGTTCGAGGCTAGTCTGGGCTACATAGCAAGACCCTGTCACAAAAAAAGAAAATAATGACCTAATTGTTAGGTAGGTACTTTAAGAATTATTCTTTTATTCCAAGAATGAGCATGCTGCCAGGTAGAATGAGCCAGGTAGCAGCATATGCCTATCATCTCTGAGAGGCTGAGCCAGGAGATGACAAGAGCAGGAGTTCAGCCAGAACAATTTAGCAAGACCCTGTTTCAAAAACTAAAAAAAGCTCAGTGTAGCTCAGTGCAAAGGTCCTGGGTTCAATCCTCACTAGCACAAAAAAGAGAAAAAAAGGAGGAAGAAGAGGATGAAAGAAAAGAAAGAAATGGAAGGAGGAAGAAAAGGAAGGAAAGGGAGAGAGGGAGGGAGGGAGAGAGAAGGAAATAAGTGGAGAATCTTTTTTTTGTGGGAGAGGGTTCTGGGGTTTGAATCTACATGTGCTCAGCACATGCTTTACTACGACTGAGCTGCACCCCATGCCCAAAAGAATTGACCCTTGCCCTCTCCTCCTTGGGAAGAGGAGTGAAGTGGAGAAGAGAGGAAGAGAGAAAATCTATGGCTCAGTTCAGGGCAAAATAATTCTCTTTCCACTTTTCTTTTGAAACAGTTCTATCTCAGTGTGCCTCTGAAAGAGGATAGGATGAAGAAGACAAAAAGAGACACACTAGTGACAACACTATTTCTCAATTTCAGCCTTGTTATATGGACTGGATAATTCCTGTGTGTGTTATAGGATACTGGGCAGTTAAAGGATTACATCTGTAATCCAAGTGCTCAGGAGGCTGAGGCAGAAGGATCACCCTGAGTTTGAGGCCAAAGCACTACACAGTAAGCTCAAAGGCCAGTCCAAACTACATAGCCAGACCCTGTCTCAAAAAAAGAAAAATATGTCAACCAGAGCAGTATAAGTAGAATGGAAAGTTATTATGTTATATGAAATAAGTCCGGAACAGAAAGCCAAATATTATGTGTTCTCACTTATAAATGGGAACTAAAAACTTGATCTAAAAAAGTAGAGAATAAAATAACGGCTACCAGATCCTGGGCAGAGTGTTGGGGAGAAACAAAGCAAAAGGTCAGTTGTCAGGCACAGGGGTGCAGTTGTACAGGAGGAATAACATAACTACTATTGACAAAAATTAACTGAAATATTTCAAAATAGCCTGTAGAGAGGATTCTGAATGTTTCCAACATAAAATGATGACAGGCTGGGAGTTCAGCTCAGCTGCAGAATGTATATTTTTCTAGCATCAAAAACAAAAACAAAAAAAGCCAGGGGCATGGTCAATCAGGCCCATATCTGTAATCCCAGCACGCAGGAGGCTGAGGCAGGAGAATCGTTGCAAGTTCAAGACCAGCCTAGGCTACAAAGTGAGCTCAAACTAACCTAAACTGTGTAGTAAGACCCTGTCTTAAAAAACAAAACAAACAAAAAACAGATGATAAATGCCTGAGTGACAAGAGATACCAATATCAATGCAATCTACATGTACTGGAATGTTCACTGTACCCCGTGAGTACGTATAATTCTTTTGTCTCAATTAAAAAAAAAAAAAAAAATATATATATATGCAAAGAGGGAAAAAGGCTTTTTTTCCTTCATTTTTGAGGCAAGGTCTTGCTGTATAGTCCAGGCTGAACTTGAACTCACTATATAACCCAGGCTGGCTTCAAACTTGTAGTAATTATCCTGTCTCAGCCTCCTGAGTGCTGGGATTACAGATATGGGCCATCACATCTGGCCTGCAAGTCTTTCTTCACATTAAACTGTTTTCTAAAGCAAAGAAAGAATTTTGCCACCCAGACCCCACTCCTGCATCAGCACCTTTGATTTGCAATTCCTGTCCCTGCTATTAAGGAGGCCTCTCTGTTTTCTGGAGACCAAGGACTGCCACAATGACTGTGGCACAAAGTGACAGCCAAACACTCAAGCTAAGTGGTTCTAGCAAGTACTTGTCCATTGAAGCACTGAGGGGCCTGTGTGTTCTGGAAAGGGAACTATACAAACACAACAACCCATTCAGCCCTGACTCTGGAGGAAAAGAGGTAAGCAGAACAGAGAAAAGGCAGAGCGAGGGAGACAAGGAAGCCTGTGGAGAACTCTCCCCCAAACTTACACTAGCACGGCTTCACTGCAAGAGGCAGCTGAATCAAGGCTGCTCAGATCCCAGCAAGGAAAGAAGGCAAAGCAAAGCAAAAGGCAGGCACCAAATACAACCTCACATCTGTGCTGAGGAGAAAGAATTCCAGAGTGCAGGGAAACAAGCAACCTCTTGTGCTTGGCTGCACTCTGGTAGGAACCAAAAGAATGAACAGAAATGCAAGACTCTGGGCCTTCCGCACATCTTGGGCAGGGGACACAAAGGGAGATGGTAGCATATCTAGCCCCTCTCATTGTCAGCACTGACCATACCCCCGGTCTGGGCCGTTTGCCACTCTAAAACCACGATGTGCACATTCCCAGCTCTGCCTACCCTCTGCACTATTTGTTGCAGTGTTTGAAAGCAGAACTGCTACTTGAAAAGATCACAGACCGGGACTGAATCCTAGGCCTGCCTCTTCTTCGCTGTGGGACTTCTGGCTTTCTCTCATCTTTCATCCTTCTCTTCCCCATCCCAGCCCTTTTGTCTGTGCTGCCTGCCTCACCATCCAGGCCAAAGCAATCTTTCTCCAAATACCACCCCGCTTCCAGCACCCGTGGCTCTTCGATGGAATTTAACTTCTACCCTACAGGGCATTACTATCTTGTTATGGCTGTATATCCTAAATCCTTAATGTAGCTTGAGTCTGGTTGGCGATATTCTTTGTTGTTCAAAACAGAGCACTTCTGGGAAAGGAAAGGTGTACCTTAATGATCATGCTCAAGATAACTGACTCCTGGGCAAACTGGGTGTATAGGTGCCCAACTTACAAGGCATTATTCTCCTGTTCATTTAGGAAAACCGTGAACTGGAGCTCTAGTCCATCCCATCAGTTGAAGGCACAAGTCAAACAGCCTCAGTTTTCTACCATCAGAGGAAGAGCACAGGGAAAATACTGCTATACTTAGCAGCATGGCAAAATCTGAGCTGCCAATGGAAGAAATATAATCTGAGAGCAGCAAGTAAATATAAACTTTTTTTTTCTAAAAAAGACACATTTGTAAAAATAAATAAATAAATAAATAAATAAATAAATAAATAAATAAATTAGGCCGGGCTTGGTGGCTCATGCCTATAATGCCAGCACTTGGGAGGCTGAGGCAGGAGGATTGTTGGGAGTTCGAGACCAACCTGGGATACAAATTGAACTCAAGGCCAGCCTGAACTACATAGTGAGACCCTGTCTCAAAAAGACAAAAAAAAAAAAATAAAAAAATAAAATAAAATAAATTAAAAAGACACATTTGTTGAAATGGTTCTTATCCTGACATTTTCTTTGTAGCGTCAATGTGTGGCAGCAAAGTAAACCACTTCTCTTATGAAGCTGAATATGGCCTGGTAATTACTCAACAAAATACTTAAGGGCAGGGGGAGAACAGACCAAAGAGCCGAAGACAAACTCCTCTGCCAGGCTTCTTCTTCTTCTTTTTTTTAAAGGTACTGGAGATTGAAAGCATGTTTACTAGGCAAGCACTCTACTAATAAGCTACATCCTTCCTTTATGGATCACAGGTGTGCGTCACTAAACCCAGTTAGGATTCCTTTTTGGTTTGTTTCAGACAGTCTGGCTGTGTAGCTCAGGTTAACATTGAACTTACCATGCTCGGTGCAGGACTACAAATTTCTAAGGACAGCCAATCATTCAGGATTTCTGTGTCCTGCCTGAGAAGTGTACACAATTCAGTATCCAAAGATCTTTGGGGACTTTGTTCCCTGATGAATACCTGAACTTGAATGTAGCCCCACCCTGAAGGTTTCACCCTCCTAGATGTAAGAGATGAGTCAACAGGAACAAACCATTTAGTTAGACAAGGTTCCTTTTAAATGGAACATGTTATTGTTACTGTGGCAGAGGCTAAAGAAAGTTTCTCTGAAAGCATGTGATAAAAATGTGGCATCAATAGGAGACTTGGCTGGATTATTACTTGTCTTTACCCTATACAAAAGCCAAGCATTTACAATTCCCTAAGAAATTTACTACTAAATTATTTAACAGAAACATGCAAACTTTTTTTTTTTTTTTTTTTGGTGTTTTGAGACAGGGTCTCGATATGCAGTTCAGGCTGACCTTGCGCTCACTTTGTAGCCCAGGCTGGTCTCGAACTCCCAATGATCCTCTTGCCTCAGCCTCCCGAGTGCTGGCATTACAGGCATGAGCCACCACGCCCGGCTGTCTACCGATATTCTTTAGTCTCTAATTTGATCCTTTCACCAAATCTTGATGAGACTGTGTGATGATAAGCATTTTAAGGCACAAAGTCACCTTTACAAGTTTCCAGGTTTGAAAGGGAAGATCTAGATCTTGCTCTTTGGCAGGTGAATGCAAAGAAAAAGGTCAAGATATCAGCAAAATACCAGAAAAATCAAGTCTTTTTTCCAGCTTCACAATGCACAGATATACTGTTCCAAAGTGGGTGAGGCATTGTGGAGAGCAGACACTGAAGTAGATCAGCCAAATAAATAGTTTTTGGTGAGGTTTCTGGTCTGAATGGTGAAAAACAGTGTTGGTGGTGAAAAATCCAAGTCTTTAGTGTTGAGAATGGTACCACACAAATTCTGCATTAGTCCTCCAGTGAGCTCCCTGTGATGGAATCAGAGGTAACCAAGAATTGGTTCCAAATTGCCTTATGCATTAAAGCAACTTTCAGCCAGGTGTGGTGGTATATTCCTGTAATCCCAGAACTCTTGAGGCAGAGTCTGGAGGATCTAGGAGATTTCAGGGCCAGCCTGGGCTACAATTTGAAGTACATAGCAAACCCTGTCTAGAAAATAGAAAAAAACAAAACAAAACAAAACAAAACTTGGTGTAATTGATGTTAAAACTGCACTTTACCCCAACTCCGTATGAGAACATTCATTTATCCCAGCAGTTGAGTATGCTACAGAAATTAGATGATTTTTAGGATATGTCAAAGATCAGAATCTACTGTGTAGTGTAACTTGTAAGCACTTAAAATATTTTATGTATTTATTTGCAGTTCTGGGGATTAAGCCCAGAGCCTTTGTACTGAGCTACATCCCTAGTCTTTTTGACTATTATTTTATTTTTTGGTTTTGACTATTATCTTATTTTTTGGTCTTTTTGACAGTCTCACTATGCAGTTTGGGGTTGGCCTCGAATTTGCAGCAAACCTACTTCAAGTGCTGGGATTACAGCATGTGCTACCATGCCCAGCTTGCCCAGTCCTTTTATCATTATCATTATTATTTGGGAACAGGGTCTCATTAACTCACTACATTGCCCAGGCGGGGTTTGAATTTGCAATCTTTCTGTCTCAGTGTCCCAGTGCTGGGATTACAGACACGTTTAAGATATTTTAAAAGAAAGAAAATAAATAAAACGAAGATATAGTCCAGGTTTCTGCAAGGGCAGTTATAGCAGGGGAACTGGTAAACTCCTGGAGCCTCTCCAGCTAGCTTTCCACTGCTAACTGCAGATAACAGCCTAATGCTGCATGACTAGTCAGCATGGGGTGAGGCCAACTGCCTCAGAAAGAACCCAAAATAAGCTCCGAAGTATTCATCACGCTTCTGGTTTTGATTCCAAACATAGTTTGTGCTTATCCCTTCCAAAAGGGGGTAGGGTGGGGTGTTTTCTGTAACGCGCGAGGCAAACGGGCAAAGGAACGCAGGTTGTGTATCAACAGACACGGCTGATGTATTCTGCATGTTTGGCTTAAAAACAGATTTAAAGTAAAACACTGTGGCCACCCCAGTTCGGTACGCCAGGGAGACACTGCCAAAGGAAGAAAGGGCGCGCGCCCAGACCCCTCCACGCCTCTCTGGTCCGCTGGGCGGCCGGGGGCTCAGGCAGGCCGAGGGAGCCAGGAACTCACGGGGGCGGGGAGAAAGAACAAGCGCCCTCGGAGCACGGGTGGCACAGGCGACAGCGGCAGGAAACTCACATCAATCAGGACCCTGACCCAGGACTCCTCCCTGCCGCTCCTGGGCGGGTCTCGAAGGCGGGGAACCTAACGCGGGGAGAACGAGCAGCACTCTCTCGCTCGTAAGCTAATTCGCTCTTCACACTCCAAACCTGATCAGACTCCATGTCCCCTCCTCACAACTCGGTGATCCCTTCCACACGGATTGTCCAGGTTCCCCGAATCCCACATATTCGTCCTTCCCAGACCCCATCCATGCTACATTCCTTACAATCACAGAGACTATTACCTGCAGAGCGGCTCGACAACCCTGCAGGTAGTCCTCCATGGTGAAGACCAAGGGATGTCCTCGCCCCTGGTTGACGAGAGGCTCTCGGGCGAATGCACTCCACCCAAAACTCGGTCTAGAAGTGAGAGTCAGGAGGCGGGACTCGAACCCGCCACAAAACAATTCGGTCGCCAGCCCTGGGAGGAAGTACGTCACTCGGTGCTCTCCGAGTTGGACATTCCCCGCCCCAGCATGGGAGGCGGAGTTCTGCGCCTAGAGACTCCTGGGACGTCGCTCCGGAGGTGAAAGGACTCAGCGCGTGGCATGCTGGGAAATGTAGGCCAGGAGGTCCGAAATCAATCCAACAATTGGAGAATTTCCTTAGGGCTTTGACACACAGATGTGTACGTGTCACATTAACCCTTTTGGGCTTCTGAACTTCCTTTCTCAGAGTAGGCTAAGTATAGTATCTTAAAATATATGACACATATGACACCAAACATCTAGTTGTCACTTTACAACATGACACAACAACTCTCCATCTTCTAGAATTCTCTGTTCACCCAACTGATCTATTGCTACCAATTTTGTGGTTGTACAAGAAAACATTAAAATAGTTTTTGAGCTTTCTTCTTAATAGCTACTCTTGCTGTTTCTTCCTCTGTAGCCTCTTTTTTTCCTAGAACCTCAGCAGATACTGTCTCATTCCTTTCTTGGACTGTTGTAACCTTTTCCTACACCTGATTGTTCCAACTGCTCTTTCAGTCTTCAGAGTTGCTTCATGCCTCATTCTATGGCAACTGTGTAGGTGGAGATTGGAGGACCCTTCAGAATGTAGGTTCCAACTTCCCTTAACTGCCACTTTCCACTCCCAACATCTTTGTCCTTCCCCTTCAAACAGACTCCCCTTTTCATCAAGTGTTCCCTCATTTATTAACCTATCCCTCTGCTTCCTACTGCCAGCCTCACACAAGCTTTTCCTGTCCCCCAAGCTGAGAGATAGGAGGAGGTGACTGACGAAGTGAGGTCTGTGAGCACAGGAAGTCAGATCTCCTCCTGTTCTGCTGCCTCTCTCCTTTCTGTGTTTTCTCTCCACAGCCTGGGGCTTCTCCCACACCTGTGAGCTACCAGATGCACAGCCCAACTCGTTTCATTTCTGCACTAAGAAAAATGATAGGAAGGGCTTGCAAAGGAGCCCTCAGTGGGCTCCAGAGGGACAGAAGTAGGAGTGTTTTTTACATTAAGTTAGTAAAAATGCAAATATCGTGCTCTTTGGCCCTGCTTCTGCGGAGCTGGAGCACAGGTCTGTCTGGCACACATGGGGAGAAAGCCCAGGATCCAACAAGCTGCTGCTGTCCAGCCTGCACCTCCCCACTCAGCAGGGCGCTTGCTCTTCCCTGTTCTCACCAGAGAGGCACAAGTGCACCGTCCCTTCCAGCGGCAGGCAAAAGGAAGAGAAAGGGTCTGTTGTTTTTTTCTCCTTGTTTCTCTCTATGTTTCTGCTGATCACTAAGCTGCTGATTAAGTAAGAAAGCTTTGATGGAAATCCTCCAGTGCTGGGCAGGCCCCTCCTCCTCCAGGGAGCTTGTCCTTGACTAATTTTTCTTTGTCCCGATGGAAAACAGAGAGAGAGGAACAGAGACAGAGAGAGGAAAAAGCAAAACCACAAACTTCCTTTGAAAACCAGTTTGTATGCAGGGCCTGGAGCACATGCCCGAGACTCAGCTACTCAGGAATCCTGAAGACGCCTGGAGGTGAGAGAGAGCCCAGAAGTACCTGGGCTGCGCCCTGCTTGCCCTCACTCTGCTGTGGTGCCCCCAGCCCTGGATGTGAGTCCGGAAGTGACCACAACGCAGCTAGCCCCAGCCATGCTTGCTCTGAACCTGTGTCAACCTGCGTAAGCTTGGTGTTGACAGCCGGCAGGCAGCGAGCTCTGGTGCCCCTGGCTGTACTCCTTCTCAAACTGCCAGAGCTGAACCCTCTTTCTCAGTCTTGGAACTGCACCCACTTCTTCTGTAAGGTAAAAACTTTGTTTTAACCATCTTTTTCACCTCTTCCCTCACCCACAGCTCTCCTTTTCCTTGCTAGCTCCAGGGAGTTGGCAGCTGGCTCTCCTCCTCTCTGGAAGTCTGGTTTGCTTGAAGGAGAATGGAAAGGAGATACTGGTGGTCCCTTCCTATCCTCCCAACCAAGCCCTTCCCCTTTTCCTTGGGAGCAAATAGTGCACTGTTTGAAATATTCTAAAGGGAAAATTGAAACCATTGGTTGCTTGAAGATCTGGGTCAGACTGGGGAGACTGGCACAGGACAGTAAGGGACTTGAGGGGAGAGAAAGGTCTCAGGAAAGGGATTCCTTCAGGAAACCACATACACACCCATTTTATGTGCTGATTCTACTCTGAGCAATTTCCTCCCCTTGAGATGGGGCTGGGGCTCTTTTAACTCCTCACCTGCCACCACAAGAGAATTGTGAGCTGGAGGGAAATCTGTACAGGGCTTGAGCCCAGAAAAGAGAAGGAAAAGGATGAAATTCGGATTTGCTTGAGTACCCTCCCCCTTGTCCTTTCCCAGTCTGAAGTATTCTGTGGCTTCTCACCGGAGTACCTGACAGGTGGGAACCCTCTTTATTCTCTGCCTATCTCCCTCCAAGGCTACTGGGCTCTGCCTGGGCTCTGAGGACCGCTCTCCCTCAGTGTCCAGGCTCTGGTTTCTTTTGGTCACTCCCTCTGGCCAGCTTGCTTCCCAACCCCCACTCAATTATTGATCATTTCTAGCACTAGGCAGAAAATAAGCCCTGATTTTCTTCAAGCTTTTTTTTAACTTTCCTACTCTCTGGTATCTGTTTCAAGGTTTATCCTAAGTACCATGTGAAAGGGGAGGAAGAAAGGAGGAAAAGAGAAAAAAATGTCTTAAAGACTGCAGGCAATTTTTACTGCCTGGATTCAAAATTAACATGTAAGTGAAAGGTAGCTAGCAGAGAAAAAAAATATTTTTTTGAAACAGGTTCTTGCTATGTAATTCAGGCTGGGTTTGAACTCACTATGTAGCCCAGGCTGTTCTCAAACTTGCAACAATCCTCATGCCTCAGCCTCCCAAATGCTGGGATTATAGACATGTACCACCCTGCCCTACTGCCTCAAATTATTGCAGGTTGTAAGAAGACAGCATTGCTGGCCATCGTGGTGGTGCATGCCGGTAATTAATTACAGCACTTGGGAGGGTGAGGAAGGAGGATTGTTGTGAGTTTGAGACCAGCCTGGGCTACAAAGTGAGTTTAAGGCCAGCCTGAGCTGTATAGTGAGACCCTGTCTCCAAAAAAGAAAAATAAAAGTTTGTTAAGAAGACAGCATTATCTTAGGTGAGGAGGAAGCTAGAGAAAAGTCAAGATTAATTTCTTTCTTTTTGAGGAAGGGTCTTACTGCTCAGATTGACCTTGAATTCACCATCTTCTGCCTCAAGTGTCCCAATTGCTGAGATTACAGGCATGTGTGCCACACCTGACTGAGTGAATATTTTTTCTATGTAAACCGGTAATTAGCATTTTAATATTCCACAGAAATATTCGATGAAAGCTGGGCGTGGTGGTGCACACCTGTAATTCCAGCACTCAGCAGGCTGAGTCAAGAGGATTGTTGAGACCAGCCTGGGCTTATAAAGTGAGCTCAAGACCAGCCTGAACTGTGTTGTGAGACCTTTGTCTCAAAAAGACAAACACACACAAATTGTTGAGAGCATTTTTGGTAGTCTGGAGGCAGAGGCAAGAAGATTGCTGCCAGTTTGAGGTCTGCCTAGGCTACAGAGCAAAACCATGTCTCAAAAAAAAAAAAAAAAAAAAAAGCTGGTCTGAGTGCAGTGGAGTTTACAACTAATTGATTAAAGAGGAGGAGGAGGAGGAGGAGGAGGAGGAGGAGAGGAAGGAGAAAAAAAAGAAGGGGCAGAGGAGTATTTCTGGGTTTATGCAATGTGGGTTTAAAGAGGAACTATCTCAAGTCCAGCTATCAGAAGAAGCTTGCTAGAGTTGTGTGGTGGTGTTTGTCTAATGCTAGCCCTCAGGAGGAGGCTGAGGCAGAAAGACTACTGCAGAGTTCTAGACCAGCCTGGGCTATATAGTAAGACCCTGTCTAAACAAAAACAAAAAGAGGAGAAAGAGAATTTTTCTGGAAGAATTTGATCGGAGTGCTTTTTATTTCCCCAGCCTGAAGTTATTTACCAGACCCCTTTTCCAGTTCAAGTCTTTGTAACCTACCTTTTTTCCAGCAAACAGGAAGCCCCACCCAGGACCTTTTTGCTGTGGTTTTGAATTGTGTAAATTTCAGCAGAGCCCTGGTTCCTCACCAGGGTGTCACCAGCAGGAGCATGGTTCTGCCCTTCATCTCTCTTCCCCAAGCACTGTGTGATCGTGAACCTTTGCAGCCTTGAGGTGAGGCAAGAAGAGGGGACCCCTAAAGGCCCTGTGTGTGTTGTGGAGTTCTGTGAAGGGCAGAGGAATTAGACCCTCCTGGCTATGGTGTGGGTTAGGCAAGTGCTCTACCACTGAACATCTCAGCCTCCCTCCTTTTGTGATGGGGCTCCTAAGTTACCGTAAGTTACCCAGAATGGCCATGAACTTTTGATCTTCCTGATTTTGTCTCTCAAATAGCTGAGGCCTGTGCCACCATGAGTAATGTAACCTTTTTTTCTCATTGTTTCTCTCTCTTTTTTTAGACAGGGTCACCTTGTGGTGCAGGCTGGCCTTGAAGCACAGCGATCCTGCTTCAGCCTCCTGAGCACTGGGTTTACCAGTGTGCATCACTATGCCTGGCTCTTTCTCCATTTCTGTCACTTTCCCCTCTTCTTATTATAGACAGCTACATTAGGTAGTGATATTATCCAGTCAGAAAAGCCAGGTCGGACTGGGGTTTAGAT
Source organism: Hydrochoerus hydrochaeris (assembly GCA_004027455.1). Lineage (NCBI taxonomy): Eukaryota > Metazoa > Chordata > Mammalia > Rodentia > Hydrochaeridae > Hydrochoerus > Hydrochoerus hydrochaeris. The sequence continues at coordinate 72,504 of PVLA01002075.1, forward strand.
CAGCAGCACAATCACCTCCTTGGCAAATGTCAAGTCCTTTGATTCCACCCCCCCATCCTCTACCCCCACCCCCAGTACCAAAAAAGAAAGAAAGAAAGAAAGAAAGAAAGAAAGAAAGAAAGAAAGAAAGAAAGAAAGGCAAAGACAGGCCAGGCCCTTGATGCAGTCAGTGCAGAAGATAAGAAGGCAGCTGTGGCTGGAGGCGCATTCACTGAAGGCCGGCCTCAGGACAAAGATGAAGTGACTACACCTACATACCTCCCACAGGGATCAACAATAATGATCAATATTCTAAATGGCCATAAGTCACCTGGGTGGGAGGCCAAGACCTCTTGACTCATCTCTTCCCAAAAAGGTCCTTGTTCTTTCCATGCACACTTGCTACAAAACTTGCTTCCCCACTGGATCAACGTTACATAGGCAGATTACAAGTGTAATTTTAATGGTTGCCCATAGTTTTGTCCTGCTTATTCCCATTTCATGATATTATACCTACCTTGTGATTTTAATCTATAAAACTTCCTTTCAAGTTGGGTGTGATGGTGCAGGCCTGTAATTCCAGTACTGCGAAACTGAGGCAGGAGGATTGCCATGAGTTTGAGGCCAGCCTAGGCTATATAAGAAAGTTCAAGGCCAACCTGAACTGCATAGCAAGACCTTGTCTCAAAAAAAGACAAAAAACAACAAAACTTCTTTTGAGAATTGGGCTTGTGGTAACCCACTTTCTGAGTAAACTCTGTCTTTCAGGAGCTGTCTCTCCCTAAATAAAATTTCCTACCTTTTTTTTTTTTTAATTTCCTACTCTTAACTTCTCTTGATCCTCAGAATTCATCCTTTGATTTTGGGGAACTTGCATGTATCAAACACCAAGCAGATTGGGAGTTATAATAGTTTCCTTATTGGGCAGGGGATTTAGCTCAGTGGCATAAGCACCTGCCTGGCAAGCACGAGATTCATGATCCCCAGTACCAAAAAAAAAAAAAGTTTCCTATATCATTTGGAGGTCCTCTGTCACTGTCTTTTCCTCATTCTCTGTCATTATGTGTTTCAGTGACGCTGAGCCCACCTGCGGCATTCAATCCCCACCCCCACCCCAGGGAGCTGTCAAGCCTGGAAGCCCAGCCTACCCCCATCCCGGCTCACAGCAAGTTAGTGGTGGAGAGCTCAGCCTGAGTCCTTCCGTGTACACAATGGGAAAAGGCAGGCGCTGCTCCTATCTCGGAGTGGCTGTGTAGACTGAGTCAACTTCCATACCACATTCACTTCCCAATCCTTTTCCAGGTCTCTCTGCTTTGCAAACCAATGACCTTGGTGGACAGGGCTCTCTTTTGTATATCAGGACTGGCCTAGGCAAAAGTCAAGAAACACTGTCCTGAGGGATCCTTAGGTGACTTTCTGCCACTATGGAACACGCTCAGCCTGAGCACCAGGTCCCTGATAAGCCCAGGAGTGCAGAAGAGGTCACCTGGGAAAACCATGAGGACTCCTTGGGATCTGAGGAGCAGCCTCTGAACACAGATGCCAAAGACTCCAATGCGGAGAGAGAGCAGGGAGACCAAAGACAGCAGGAGCCGGGAGACCAAACTCCACTCCCTGCACAGGATGGGGAGAACCTCGAGTGCCCCCCGCCTGAAGGCCACGCGTGTCCACCTGGGCCCCCCTGTGGGAAGCCGCGAGAAGTAGAGACCATTGGGGCTTGCTCTGGGCCCCAGGAGCTTCCCCAGTGTCCCAGGGCCCGGCAGCCTGAGCCCGACTTCTACTGCGTGAAATGGATCCCCTGGAAGGGAGCGCGGACACCCATCATTATGCAGAGCACCAACGGCCCTTGCCCTCTGCTCGCCATCATGAACATCCTCTTCCTTCAGTGGAAGGTAAGAGGGCACTCAGACAGGCACTGGGAATATACTGAGAGTCTCCTTTCCAAGCCACCACCTAGATCTTTTCTCAGCCCTGTCAAAACTTTCCAGATTGTTCTCCATCCTGCTCCTGTCTCTCCTGTTCTCTAGAGTCAGGAACGCCTTACAGTATTTCAGACCTGTCCAGCATCCCATGGGTTCCACCATGGTGCTCTGGGAGGGAGGCAACACCTGCTCACCCTTTCTACTTCCAGGTGAAGCTGCCCCCCCAGAAGGAAGTGATCACATCAGAAGAGCTCATGGCCCACCTGGGTAAGAGACTGGGCTGTAAAGAGGAGCTTCCCCTGGGGCTCCCAGAGCTGTCTGTTCAGCTGGAAGCCCAGGCTGTGGAGGGATCCCATTTGGGAGTGATGGGTGTGGCTGGGAGGGTAAGGGTTTGTGGGGCTTCTTTGCAAGGATGGACAATGAACAGCAAAGGTCAAGGTAGAAAAAAAGGTCAAGGTGTGTCTGGAATCCTGGGTTTTTTGTTTTTTATTTTGTTTTGTATTTTTGAGACAGAGTTTCCCTGTGCAGTTCAGGCTGACCTTGAACTCACTTTGTAGCCCAGGCTGGCCTCACATTCACAGTGATTGTCCTGTCTCAGCCTCCCAAGTACTGGGATTATAGGCGTGTGTCACCACACCCAGTCGTGTTTTTTTTTTTTGTACCTGGACTCAAATCAGGGCTTTGTGCTTGCCAAGAAGGTGCTGTGCTGATGAGCTATAGCCTCAGCTCTTTGTTGTTTGTTTGTTTTTTCCTGTACTTGGGGCCAAACCTCAGAGCCTTGAGCATGCTAGGCAAGCACTGTACCGATTAGTTATATCCCTATCCTCTCTCTGCCCCAACCTTCTGTATATGACCTGGGGTGGGCCCTTCACCTTTGTAAGCCTATTCCTAAGGGGTCTGGATTAGACTCTGAAGTCCTCTTCACCTCTGAAAATATGTGGTCCCATGACATTACTACCACTTTCTGGAAGAAGAGGCTGAGCTTTGGGGCTATTGGTAGTGTAGGTGACAAGGGATTCTGTCTTATAGGAGACTGCCTCCTGTCCACCAAGCCCCAGGAGAAATCAGAAGGATTTCAGCTTAATTTTCAGCAGGTGAGGCCAATGCTGTGCAGGTTGGTAAAGGGGTACTGGAACCACTGAGAAAAGCCTTTTACTGCTTCTGAATAAGGTTCCTTGAATCATAACTTCTGCAGGAAGAGCAGGTTGATATATTTTTGGTCCTGAGAGGCGAATATGGTAGTGTATACCTATGATCCCAGCACTCAGGAGGCTGAGGCAGGAGGACTGCCATGACTTTGAGGTCAACCTTGGCTATAGAAGCAAGTTCAATGCCCTTAGTGAGACCTTGTTTCAACAAACAAACACCAAAACCCAAAGCTGAAAAACAAAACAACAAACAAAAAAACTAAAGAAAAAACTTAGCCTAAGCAAGTTAGTGAGACTCTGTTTCCAAAACAACAAATAAAACAAAACAAAAAAACTGGGCGTGGCAGTGCATACTTGTAATCCTAGCATTTGGGAAGCTGAGGCAGGACAATCACCTGGAATTCATGGCCAGTCTGGGCTACACAGTGAGTTTAAGACCAGTTTAAATTACATAGTGAGACCCTGTCTCAAAAAAAAAGGATAAATAAATTTTAAAAAATAAAAAATTGGGCTGGGGGTTTAGTTCAGTGGCTTAAGTGCCTGCCTGGCAAGAGCGAGGTTGTGAGTTTGATCCCCGGTATAAAAAAAAATTTTTTTTTTAAAAAGGTCTGGTGACATAAAGAAGGAATGGAATGACTTGTAAGAGATCCAGGGAAGAAAAGTGACACGAATAGTGTTATTTTTTTAAACTTCTGGGGATAGGAGCAGAGTGTGCAGGGAGAGGAGCCTGGGACAGCCATCATTTTTTATTTTATTTTTTCTGCCTCCAGAATGTGGACGACGCAATGACAGTGCTGCCCAAGCTGGCCACAGGCCTGGATGTGAATGTGCGATTCACAGGTGTCTCTGACTTTGAGTACACGCCCGAGTGCAGCATCTTTGACCTCCTGGGCATCCCCCTCTACCATGGCTGGCTTGTGGATCCGCAGGTGAAGAGAGGCTCTGGGGAGACTTCTACAGCTCAGGCTGAGTGAGGCACACTTGGCTGAGGTGGGGTTAGGGAGGTAGGAGTTAGACTGACTGGGAGGGAATAGGTTTGGAAACCAGGCCTACTGTACACTTCCTTGACTTTTTTTTTTGGTACGGGGGATCGAACTCAAATCTTGTGCTTGCCAAGCAGGCACTTATGCTGCTGAACTAAATCTCCAGCCCCAGAATTCCTTGACTTTCAAAGTTTTTTTTCTTTTTTTTTTTTTTTTTTTGAGACAGCCTTCTAATACATCAAATTATGTGAAAATAGGATCTGTTCTTTAGACATCAAAAATTCAGGATCCTAGCTGGGTGTGGTGGCGCATGCCTGTAATTCCAAGCACTCCGGAGGCTGAGGCAGCAGGATCTTTGCAAGTTTGAGACCAGCTTGGTCTACAAAGTGAGCTCAAGGTCAGCTCAGCCTGAACTACATAGCGAGACTCTGTCTCAAAAAAGGAATAAAAAAATTCAGGAACCTTTGATCATGTGGGCTTGGTCATTTCCTTCCTTGAAAAATGAAATAAAAAAACTCAGATTTTGTTTTGATTCCACCCACTTTCACCCCTTGAAGAGTCCAGAGGCTGTGAGTGCAGTTGGGAAATTGAGTTATAACCAGCTGGTAGAGAAGATCATCACCTGCAAACACTCCAGTGACCCCAACCTCGTGACGGAAGGTGAGATCCCTTGGCCTCCAGAGTCTCGCATGAAGGGAAGAATGGCTGCTTGAGGTCGTGGTTCACTGTCTGTCCTCTGCCACCCCATCCCACTCACTCTGATACACTGAATCTGAGCCTTAAGCACACTAGGCAAGTGCTCTGCCGCTGAGGTATATCCACAGCCCCAGCAAAGGGATTTCAAGTAGAACTCAGGAGGGCTTTTTGATGGGCTATTTTGGGATGGTCCTTCCCATTCTGGATTTTGTTTTGTTTGTTTTTGATGGTGCTACAGGTCAAATCCAAGGCCTCCTGCATTCAAGACAAATGTTCTACCACTGAGCCATACTCCTCTTTTTTCCCACTCCATCATAGGCTTTTTTTTTTGGACAAGGTCTCACTGTAATTCAGACTGGCCTCGAGTTCACTGTGTAGCCCAGGCTGTCCTTGAATTCACAGTGATCCTCCAGCCTCAGCCTCCAGTGCTGAGATTGTATGTATGTGCCAGCACACTAGGCCCATCATGGACTTTGGGACTGAAGCCAAGTCCCTGTCTTGTGCCTTCTGGCAGGCCTGGTTGCGGAGCAGTTCCTTGAGACCACTGCGGCACAGCTGACCTACCATGGCCTGTGTGAACTTACTGCAGCTGCCAAAGAGGACGAACTTGGCGTCTTTTTCCGGAACAACCACTTTAGCACTATGACTAAACACAAGGTGATGAGGATTTGGAGGTGGGGGGCTGGAGCTCTGTCTTTTCTCTAATACCTTTTTCCTCTTGGGTCAGTGTTTCAGCCAGGATAAGGTAGGCTAATCTGGGGGTACAACTGACCTCATTCATCCCACTGCAGATAATGACATTCTGTCCCACACCCTCTTCCCCTGGACCCAGGCTGACAATGAGCCTTTATCTGGAGATGTGTGGGGAGAGAAAGCTGGTCACTCTGCATTCACTCTTAGTGTTTCTGCCTAGAAATGATGCCTGTCATTTCTGCTCATACTGTAATGGCCACAGCAAGCCATATGGGATAAGCCTGCCTTCAGTAGGACAAGAAAGTAGAATCCTCTTCCAGAAAGGAGAAGTAGAACTTCCAAAGAACACTTTGCCGTCTTCCAGAGTTAAAAATGGCCAAAGTTCTCAAGGAATTCATAGAAGAGGGAGCTGCCTCTGGTTCTCAAGGGTTTAGCCCCACTACCATCAGCGAGCTCAGGGAACCAGGAGGAATAGGGTGGATGCAGGCTCTTTGGTGGCACCTCTGCCCTAAAGACCCCACTCGACCAAATAGCACCACACTATCACCCACCTGGCCCTACATTTGGGTAGCCCTCCTCACTCCATTTATAAAAGGGCACATTGGGGCCGGGGATTTAGCTCAGTGGCATAAGCGCCTGCCTGGCAAGCGCAAGGTTGTAAATTCGATCCCTGGAACCAAAATAAATAAATAAACAAAAGGGCACATGTTCCAGCCAGCAGGCCAGTTGGCTCAAAGGGTCTCTGTGTGTCTCAGATGGTCAAGGGCAAAAAGTTGCCCCTGTGCCCCTATCCTACCAATGGGCTTTATCCTTTTCTTTTCAGAGTCACTTGTACCTATTGGTCACAGACCAAGGTTTTCTACAAGAGGAGCAGGTGGTATGGGAGAGCCTGCACAATGTGGACGGGGACAGTTGCTTCTGCGACTCTGACTTCCACCTCAGCCATACCCTGGGCAAGGCAGCTGGAGCAGAGGGTGGGGATGGCTCCCCGGAAAAGCAGCTGCAGGTAGACCAGGTGTGTGTGGCCTTCAGGAAAGGTGCAGAGGTCTCATTGGCCTCAGAGCTTTGGGCCTTAAATGAACTGCATGAGTGTATCATCTGGCTGCCATGACATCTAACAGCCCTTTACTCTCTGTTCCCTGCGGACCAGCTCTTCACTTGGTATGTATTTTTCTGGCACCACAGAGAACAGATTGGCTCTTTGAAAGGAAATCTGGCTTGGAAACCTAGCCTGAATCTCAGTCCACCCAGTTCCCATCACCTTGTCACACTTTTGTTTTTGAGCTGGGGTCTTACTGTGCAGCCCAGGCTCGCCTCTAGTTTGTGGGGATCCTCCTACCTTGGCCTCCCAAGTGCTGGAATGACAGGTGTTGCCCAGTTTACCTTTTAACTCTTGTTCTTTCCAGGACTACCTGATTGCCCTGTCCTTACAGCAGCAGCAGCAGCAGCAGCCACAAGGCATGGTGGGCCTGACTGACCTGGAGCTGGCCCAGCAACTTCAGCAAGAGGAGTATCAGCAGCAGCAAGCGGTCCAGCCTGCGCAGATGTGGGCCCCACTGCCTCAGGTGAATCTGCTGAGCTCCTCCCTTTGCAGGCCTTTCTCCTGCCTGCCTTTCCCTGGCACCCCTTGCTATCTTTCTCTCCCCACTGATCCTGATCCTCTCTCAGAACCCTGTGCCCTTCCAAAGGTGTTGGATTACTAGTTGTTAAATCCCATACAGGGAAGAGGAGCCACATCTGGACGGCCAGCTGGGGAGCGGCGGCAGAGGCCAAAGCATCAGTCTGACTGTGTTCTACTGTAGCTCTGCCCCTTTGTTCAGAGGCTGTGGTTGGTTGGTTTGCTTCCCCACTTCAGCCCTTGATATATACAGGGTAGCTTATTTATGGACTGATGGGGATCAGGGCAGGCAAAGACAGACTCAGCAACAAGGCTGAGGCAGAAGGATGCCAAGACCGACTCAGCAACATCCCTGCCCTCACGTGCTGCTGCCTTCTCCCTCCCATCCAGGGGTGGCCGGGGAGGGTTACTGGTTTCCAGTTCCCTTCTTGAGATAGTCTCTGGAACACACAGCCTCAGGCTCCAGGGTTTGTCTCTCTCTGGAATGCAGATCTCCTTCTTCCTATCTCCAAGTGCCTGGGGGCTCTTGGCTACTGCAGGCTTCTTTCCACTTGTTTCAGAGTTTGATTTGGGTTTCTATCTCTGTTGTTTGTAATACCTGCCTAAGGTTTGGAAATAAAACTTCTTTCCTGAGATCTGTTGTTTGCTTTACCCTGCAGCTATGGGGTTAGGTTTTTGACCCATGGAGGAACACAGAAGAGGGGAGAAGGAGAGGTAGGCTGCCTGTGTTTTCTAATCAAGCCAACAAGGGGAACTGTGTTTCTCTTTTGTATTATTGTCTTTTTGAGAAGGGTCTTATGCAATTCAGGCTGGCCTTGGGCTCACTTTGTAGCCCATGCTAATTTTTTTTTTTTTTTTTTGGTACTGGGGATGAACTCACGACCTTGTGCTTACCAGGCAAGTACTTAAGCCACTGAGCTAAATCCCCAGCCCTCCCATGCTGATCTTGAACTTGCAATGATCCTCCTGCCTCAGCCTCCCAAGTGCTGGGATTACAGGCATGAGCCAAGCCCCATTTGTTTTGTTTCTTTGTGATAGAGTGTTGTTACATATTCTAGACTGGCCTTGAATTCCTGCCCAGGCCTCCCAAGTGCTGGTGTTATTGGCACGCACCACCACGCCTGGCTTCTTTTGTTTATATTTTTCACAGATGTTCTATGGGAAATCCTGCCCCAAAGCAAGGTGGGTTTCCACATGCTTCTGTGGACAGATGAACTGGGCAAGCTACCAAGATTTTCCAAGTTGGGGAAGGTAGTTTGATACTCTACTATCTTCCCAGTTCACACAGATGGTCTTTTGCTACCTGTGACCATCACTTTACTACCTGTGACCATCTCTAATGTTGTTCTGATAGCTGTTTGTTTCTCAATTATTTTGCCTGAAATTTCCTGGGAAAAGAGGGTAATGGGGGGGGTTCCCCTGGGGCAGAGCAATTATAGCACTGAACAAAAACAGGATTCCCATTGCACAGCTAAGTGTACATCAGAGGTGCACCAAGTCGAAGCCTCTTCTTGGTCCATGTCCTGTTCCACCTGTTGTACCCCAAAAGGCTGCACTCCAAAATAAAATGAAAATTGTAAAAAGGCAAAAAGAATAAAAAGGCCAAGATATCTTGGAGGGAAAAAAAAGAGCGCTTTATTATTTAGGCTGGTATCCAGCGACACAGTGAGGGTGGAATTTACACTGCTGTGCAACCAGGCTAAGATTTGGGGGTGGTTTATAAAGGGGGAAAAAACCACAAAGATGTGGGGGCCCCCACACCTGTGCATTCCTGAGGAAACAGGACATCCTGTTTTCTTTTTTAAAGGTCAAAGGGCGTGGCACCTACAGAACAGAATGGGGGCGCTAAGAGTTAGAGTACTACATTCCCCAGTGATTTTTGTCAGTGAGCCAAATCATTGGCTCATAGTTGAATCTATAGGTACTAGCTCTTAACCCTGGGTAGCTAAGATCATCAGCTTGACAGCCTGTATTTGGTCTTTTACATAAGATACCAGTTTATTTATGACACAGGGGCCGATAGTTACACCAACTAAAAGCACTATTAGGGGTCCTATGGCTGCTGATATGAGGGTGGACAACCAAGGGGAGAATGAGAACCAACATTTAAACCAATTTTGTTCTGTCAGTTGAGCTTGTTCCCTTTCCTGCAGGCATTTTTTAAGGGCAGCCACATTTTGCCTAATAACTCCAGAGTGGTTTGAATATAAGCAACAGGTTTCCCCTAAGGCCAAACAGAAACCTCCCTCTTTTAGAAAAAGAAGGCCCAAGCCTCGGTGGTTTTGTAAAACCATTTCAGCTAAGGAGCTTAGAGAATCTTTTAATTTAGATATAGAGTTGCCAAGACTAGCTAGGTCTTGGCTAATGAATGTAGTGAGGTGTCTATAGTTTGGGTCTTTTACTATGAAACTAGATATATTTAATCTTATTGATCTAGCCATCTCAATTTTAAGTAACACATTTCCAAGCATAACAGAAGAATTCCTTCTCGGGTGAGTATGAACAATACTGAGAGTATAATCTCATTTTAATGGAAATATTTTACAGTAAAGGTTCACCAGTCTTATGAATAAATCACTAAAACTTATCTAATACTGTCAAATTCTGAACAGATTTGTTTCTTTTTAAACCTGTTACTGGCAGGTACTATAAACCAAGGCAAATAAAATTTACATTTTTAAAATCTTTTTATAACTTACTACACACCTTTAAGTTGAGCTTTTTCTATCTTCTTTTACATTTTGGCACAGCCAGACGTTTTACTTGAAGACAAAGCCACTTTCTATGTCCCTCTTTTTTTACTTATTACCAGTCAATTTCCTTCGTCTTGCTTTTCAGACATTAAAACTTTTAATAAAATCCTTAAAGTGATTTTCTTTCATGAATCATTTCATTAATGAGTTTTTATTATAGATTCATCATGACTTTTCAGTACAATCAATTGTGATATTTATAGTATATGCTAAAATTCAGAATTTTCCAAATATTGAAATTCTACCAGCATTCTTTGTTAAGCCTTGCATGCAAAATTTAAAATTTTTTATATTGTCACCTAAAATTTACACAAAATATGTTTAAAGTATTTCAAATTTACAGTGAAGTATAAATTTTAAGGTAGTAAAAACTCATGAAATGAGATAAATGGGACCATTTTATCAAGAACAAGGCCTGTTGACCTCTGGGGGACAAAAGATCAAAAATGCCCTCCAGATACTTGATCTACTGGTCACCATCTGGGTGCCAGAAAAGGTTGCAATTACACATTGTAGGGCCCATGATCCTGTTATGAGGGGAAACAACTTGGCAGATGCCAAAGCCCGAAAGACATCTGCAAAATCAGTGGGGACCGAGATGGCCCTGACATTGTTGATTCCTCCCACTTTGTCAGAACCTGTGTATACTCAAAAGGACCTCCATTTAGCAACCCAGCTCCAAGCCAAGTCTAATATCCCTGGAAGCTGGTATCAGCTGCCCGACAAGCGAGTCCTATTGCCAGGAGCACTCAGGAGGGAATTTATTCAGCAGGCTCATAGATCAGCTCATTTGGGAGGATCAAATCTGGCTGATCTCTTTCAGAATGATATTTTATTCCTCAATTGTCCAAGCTTGCCCAGTCTGCAAGCCTCAGATGCCCACAATGTTAACTTGTAAATCCAAAGCAAAAACTGCTGATTGAGACAAAGCATTTTCGAGGAAACATGCCAGGAGAACATTGGGAAATAGACTTTACTAAAATGGAAAAGCCGGGGCTACAAGGACATAAATATTTGTTGGTAATGGTAGTCATTTTCACTGGCTGGGTAGAAGCATATCCTACCAAGTCAAAGTCAGATCTCATAGTAGTAAAAAACTCTTACATGAGATTATATCCCAGTTCGGCTTGAGTTTATCTATGGGGTCTGATAATGGCCTGGCTTTCATAGCCCAAGTGACCTAAAAATTAACTCAGGCTTTACAGATTGATTGGAAACTTCATTGCGTGTACCGGCCTCAAAGCTCAAGACAAGTAGAAAGGATGAATAGGACTTTAAAAATGGTGTTAACTAAAATGGCCTTAGAAACTGGCGAAAACTGGGTGAGTCTCCTTCCTTTTGCCCTCTTGCGCGCGCGTTGTACTCCCTTTGTTGCTGGAATTTCACCTTATGAGACACTATATGGGAGACCTCCACCCCTCATCCCTAAGATACCCAAGAAAAAGCTTGCTGATCTTACTAACCAGGACCTTATTAAGTCCCTCCAGGCAATTCAGCCGATCCTGACTTCAACTGGCCGCTTATTCAGACACCAGCACCCAGCACCTGAGGCCTCTTCAAGGGCCATCAATCTGGCTTTCGAAGTCTGGCTTCTGAAGATCTGGGGTTGTTTTTCCTTTCTTTTTAATGGACATGGGCCATTGCAAATGCATATCTGCTGTCAGTATAGATACTGACCCGCTTCCCTTCTGCCAGTTTGAGAGCCTCAGTGAGAGAAACAAGCTCCTTTTGAGCAGATGTACCTGGCTCCAGGGCTTGCACCCACAAAACTTGGGATTCAGTAATAACTGCTGCACCCTCGACTCTCTTATTTTGATGGATATAGCTACTCCCATCAGAGAAGAGGGGGCCTCAGGCAAGGGCTCGTCAGTCAAATCTTGCAGGAGACTTTGGAGGTGAACAATTACCTCAGAACAGTCGTGGAGAGGTGCAGAAGGACCACCATCAGGCAGCAACGTAGCAGGATTCAATGCTGTGGTTGTCTTGTAACCAGTGGAGGCAGGGTCTAGAAGTAGGGCCTGATAATGCATAATCCTGGCATTGGACAGCCATCAGCTCAGTGGGGCCTTGATTAGAGTTTCCCGAGAGTGTGAGGAAACAACCGTAAGCTTCTGTCCAAAAGTCAACTTTTGGGCTTCCTTTACCAATAAGGCCACTGCAGCTACTATTCACAGACAGGGAGGCCACCCAGCGGCCACATTATCGAGTCTCTTGGATAGATAGGCCACTGGACGTTGCCAAGGTCCCAAGCTTTGAGTTAATACTCCTTTAGCTATGTTCCCTTTTTTATCAACATAGAGAGAAGGGCTTGTGTAAATCAGGCAAATCCAGTGCAGGTGCTTCAGAGCCTAGCATCACGGTTGGAGCCGCTGCTTCAAAACTGAGTTGGACTTTTAGTTTGTGTAAAAGGTCCTGCTCTAAAAGGGGATCCGGACACTCCGTTACCCAGAGAAACTCATGAGAGATAGTCTTCTGCCCAGGTCTGGCAAGCCAAACCTGCAGTTTCGGATAGACCTTTTCAGTACCAGTGGCTCCTAATACTTTCAGGTTTTTTTTTTTTTTGTCAGAGTCCCTAATGGCTGTGTCAAAACAGAATGAGCCACTCCCGAGTCTACCAGAAAATCAACGGGTTGGCCCCCCACTTGTAAGGTTAGCCTGGGCTCAAGGGGGGCAGCAGAGCCCTGA